>ML660786.1:4605696-4748962 GCA_007570785.1 Antilocapra americana
ATGCATATTTATAACACATTAATATTATTCTAAATGATTATTATAGTAGATCAATGGATTAAAAACTAGTTGCACAAGAGTAATGAAATTTTTGCTTAAACTTTTCATGCCTAGTAGTAGCTTCAGTATTTCTCTTTATTTAATAATACAATTGGTAGCAAACTTTTGCTATTAGGATAGCTTGCTCTATTTCTATGTCAATAACATGCTGTACATGGAGAAATGCAGTCAATATCAAGATAGATTCCATTATAAGATTTCATCATTTTTGGAGTAGACATAACAAATGGCCCACCTGAAAGTATTTCTATAAAATCAAAATTCTTTTTCTCATTTTTATCCCTCTTGACATGACGGGTTTTTCTACTGTATATAATCTGTGATTACTCTTTCATTTGATGTCCATTTTTCTTCAATAAATCTTTTGTATATATTTATAAAATTTTTGCATAATATAAATTGACATGTGTGTTTTCATAAACACTAGAAAATATCTATCAGACCATTCTGAAAATATCAATAAAAATACTTGCATAACTTTTTTCTTTGCATCGATTATTAGTCCTCATCGAAGAGCCTACAAAGTTCCAAGAATGCCATTTGATCAAAAATAAAACAGTGAAAACCAGTGACAATTCCAACATTCATGCTGCATCTTGAGTAAATCAATGCAATTATTCTAATATTTATGAATAAATTTCATGCTTTTTGAGCTGCTATAAAATGGAAGAGGCACTTGATGAGCTTCCTACCAAAAGGAGTATTCAATGGGAAAATGGATAACCACCCATAAAGGCTGTTTTGTTATGGAGGAGGTTTTTGTTTAAGATGACTTCTGTGGACTTTTGTTTAGGGTAGGAGAGGTAGACTACTAAGGCTGCATCCAACTGTGAAGGATTCTGGTTTCAGATACTCTGCCATTTTAGTTGCTTTCTGTTTTGTGTTTGCCAAAATGTATACTGCCAGAAAATGTTGATTAAAATAATTTTCAACTCAATAATGCAGTATTGAAAATTAGATTGAGAAAAATTCTCTCACTTTTTAATACAAATTCATCATTGTAGCTTTCTCCAATGATCTAGTGAAGATGGATAAGACAGTGAGGACAGGATATTTTAGAGAAGAAAGTCCATGTTCACTGGACTTTGTTCATTAAAAGAGACACTTGAAAAGACAAATTACTCCTTTGACATTAATTCCTTCTGAAGTCAAAAGACAAATTCATTCTCGCAAGCTTGAAGGTGAGATTCCAGTAGTTGAGATTTTCACAAATTGTCTGGGCTTTTTCACCAACTAAAAGTTAGTCATGAAGCTAGAAAGGAAAAATCTTTCAAGTCTCTGTGGGTCCTTTAAAATTAAAAAAAATCATAAAATTTCAATAGAACCTTAGATTAAATAATAATTCAATAATTCAATAGAATCTTATTATAGATCTGCCAAGTGAAGCTCAGAAAAGTTAGGGGCTTAGCTTGGTCACCTTTCCATCATCGTCTTCTTTGGTTTATTTAGTGACTTCTTGCCTTATAACTTTTCCATTGGTGCTTCTTATCTCCAAGCAATACATGTGTCATATTATCTAACTCTACTTTGTAAAAACTGGTCTTGTCTAAAGAGGTTTGGCCTTTTCCCTTAGGAAGTAACCAATGCCACATCCAATAAGACTGTCTTTGGTAAAAGACAGTCTTAGGGTGGGGTCTGCCCAAGTCAGAAACACCAACCATGTGACTTAGTTTGGGGGCTTTGGGTAATGAGGGATCAGTTGACCTGAAGGCTGAACCATGCAGGCAAGGTTCAGTCAATCTTGCCTATGGGATAAGCCCCAGTGAGCACTCTGGAACCTAGTTCAGATGAGCATCCCATGGCTGGCAATACTTGTATTTGATACCAACTAGGGCTCTGTGGGCCTTTTTTGTGTCCCTCATTTATTTGATTACAGAACATAGCCTTCACTCAGCCTCCATGACCTTCCCTGAGCTCCAGTGGGCAGATTCAACCAGTTGTGAATTAAGGAGGGAGGAGAAGGGGATGACAGAGGATGAAAAGGTTGGATGGTATCACTGACTCTATGGAATTTGAATAAGCTCTAGAAGTTGGTGATGGACAGGGAAGCCTGCGGTGCTGCAGTCCATCGGGTTGCAAAGAATCAGACATGACTGAGCAACTGAACTGAACTGAGGATATACTGAGACAAGGCATCTTCTTGTCTATTTCAAGAAGAGTCAAGAGCAGCCTTGGACCAGGGTCTTGTTTCCCCATCAATGGATACACACAATATCTGTGAGCTATTCTGCAGATATGGAAACCCCCTCCAGGTGGAGGAAGTTAACAATTAATGGAGGCAGCTGCCCATAAGCATGTAGACCCCAGACCAGTTGGATCTGAAGGTTGATGATGCTGACTCCTACTTACCTCGCCACCAACCCATCAGAAGAATGTCCATGAGCTGATCATGCCCTCTTTGAAAAATGACTGTAAAACTTCTCACCATCTTCTCAGAGAGGAAAAACATGGTTTTGAGGGCATAACCTGCCTGGCGAAGCCATAAAACTATTCTTTTCTATTTCACCCAATACTCTGTCTATAAGGTTCAATTCGGCACCAGTGCACAGAGAAGCTGAGCTTCTAGCATCATATTGTCACACGTCATAGGCAGGAGGAGCCACACCACAAATGACTCAGTGAGTAGAGGATGGCCAATTCGGCCTTATGTGTCTCTTCCCTTGTCTGATTTTACCCTACATCCCTTCCCTAAAATATGCCATAATCATGAGTATAATAACCTTCCTGGGAGTTATTTGAGTCCTTCTAGTGAATTACTGGGGACTTCCCTACCTAGCAGTTCAGTTGGTAAAGAATCTACCTGCAGTGCAGGAGACCCAGGTTCAATCCCTGGGTTGCGAAGATATCTTGGAGAAGGAAACAGCAACCCACTCCAGGATTCTTGCCTGGAAAATCCCATGGACAGAGGAGCCTGGCAGGCTACCATCCATGGGAGACTGAAGCTGAGAGTGGTTCTGGGAATCCTTCGCCAACAGCTGCAGTTGGTGTCAGAAGCCAGGACAGTTTGCAGGTGGTTTCTACAAATTTTACAGTTTGGATAACTTTGTATACTGACATGTAAATGTCTTAAAAGTTACATTGCTTCATTGGGGAACTGATATAATGATGTTAGAAGAATGAATGCTCCCTACACAAAGACACTTCCTAAACTGTGAAGGTTAACCCTATGGGTCAACTTGGCTAGACCACACACCAAATACTTGGTTAAATAATATTCTGTGAAGGCATTTTTCAGATGAGATTAACATTTAAAACAGCAGACTCTGAGTAAAGGAAATTACCCTGTATAATGTGGGTATTCCTGTGTGATCGTTCTGTCTGTCTGTGTCTTTCTCTACACACACACACACACACACACACACATATTACACACACACACACACACATATTACACACACACACACACACACACACACACACACACTCCATATCAACTTTCTACAAATATACTATTGACTATGTTCCTCTGGAGAACCTGAATACAGGGACATTTCCGTGTATAAATATACCAGTAGATCCTCTAAAATTTCAAGATCTTCAGAAGCTGGGAAATCCCAAATGATAAAGTTAAATTGATTCTCTTGAGATTTCTAAGTGCTTTCTTCTATTGTTACATCAATAACTTTTAGAGTCTATTCGTGAAACCCTAAAGGCACATGTAATAGAACAGATATTTCCAATTTATTTAAAGTATTCTTATATTGAACTTTCTTGACTCAGTTTGGCAATAATCTACATGAAGACTAATACAATCAACAGGAAATAAAAATAATACTAAAATCATCACAATGGAAAAAGTGCTATCAATTGCCTCATGTTCCTTTTCCTTGCAGCTACAAATATTTCTTGAAATGTCTTTGTGCTACAGGAAGCTAAGAAAAAGTTATTTGACAATCCTCTACTTCCTTTTTCCTACAAGGTGGCCCAGAGGAAAATAGTTCTGTCAATGAGAAACTCTGTTTTATGAAAAATTTTTCATGGACCTTATCTGTCTGTACACTGTGGGAGGGGGTCTTCTACACTGACTTTATTCATCAGATTTCTTGATAACAATTAACAACATCTTAGCAATGACAGCAATTCAACTACAAAAGTATCTTACAGAAGATAGAACATTATGTCTTACAACATTGGTTTCCTTGTAGGTGCAGGAAAGGGGATGAAAGACATTGAAGAAGGATTTTTCATCATATGTTTCAGAATATTTATATACTTCATAATAAGTATATACTATATTATTTCTATGACAATATACCTTTACATATACACATATGTATGAATTATTTACTTAGTTTCTAAAAATAAGCAGCAAATAGTTGGATATTGCTATGCTTCCATTCCAATTTTGCACACATACACACACACACACAAAAAAAAATCTCAGGAAGATGTTTATATAACTATTTAGAATATACTTAGAAAAATGCAAAACCAACAGTTGGTAGTAATTACCTTTAGGGAGGGAAAATTTGGTTGTAAAAGAAGTATAGAGGGATTTAATCTTTTGCTTTTCTCCTCTTTCTATTTAAAATCTGTTTACGGTCTAATTTTATAATTTAAACATTCTTGTAGACCCCCACTGGGATTCTTGAAAGGAGTCTGAGTCAGTGCTGGGATGTTCCTACAGAGGGAAACAGTCTCTTCAGTTGGAGCTCCTGAGATCACCCACCTGCACACTGCTCAGAGCTTTGGGCTTTAGTTGAAACTGGTGATATTAACTGTATTTTCCTGTAAAAGAGTGAGGTCACATATTCTACTTCCCTTTCCCAGAGGAGGAAGAGTGCCTGAGAAGTCAAAAGAGGAGGAAGAGTGGGAATGAGCCTGCACCCACTTGTCCACGTGCTTTCCGGACTTTACTGGTTCTCCGGGTCTTTTTCTTGTTGGTGCTTTTTCTCTCCTCGCTAGAAGCAAGTGGAGCACCTCCAAGAGAAGCATCCAGTGCAGCTTTCTTCTCTCTGCACCTGACACCCTGGACTAGAATCTGCCACCTAGCACCCTTAGCATATCTGTGCTGAATGAATGAATGGGGATGTTTCCCCAAAGATGCTTATGATGTATCTGATTAGAATGGCCTGGAATCTAATAAATAACTACATGGTATACCATCCATAGCGCTTCCCTGGTGGTTCAGCAGTAGAGAATCTGCCTGTAATGCAGGAGACACGGGTTTGATCCCTGGGTCAGGAAGATCCCCTGGAGAAGGAAATGACAACCCCTGAAGTATTCTTACCTATAAAATACTAAGGGCGGAGGAGCTTGAAGGGCTATCGTCCACAGGGTCACAAAGAGTTGAACACGACTAAAGTGACTGAGCATGCACGTATGTGTATTAGATGCAAGCATGTATACATTTATATACTAAATTGCTTCTTCAAACTCCTTTTAAACATCTTACCACTTTAAATAATAATGAATTTTAAATATATATATATATATATCTATATGCATTTCCTGACAATGCCAAAGCACACAAAATTTTAAAACTATATAATTAGTAAAAAAAAAAAAGACAATTAAAAATCATTATGTTTCTAATAGTTAAAAAAAAAACAGAAAAAGATAACTCCAGTGACTCCAGTGGTAAGTAAACAATCCATATCCGATGTCAGACAAAGATGTAAAGTTGTCTTCATGTTTAACTTGGGTCTGCTTTGGAATTCCGCCTTAAGCACAAATGGTAGCATAAACTTGCGGTTTTTGAGAGCTCCTCTTACCAGAGAGGCACTTAGCATGCAAATATGTAACATAAATTTAGTTTAGAAATGGCAGTGCAGAATGATTGCTGCTGCATCTTACTCTCCAGTCACAATAGATGTGAAAAAGATAACTAGTTAGTGAAATAACTATAATTCAAGCAGAAAACTGACATACGGTCCCATAAGCCTCTCCAAGTAGCTTTACTTTGTGACATAACAGAGTTCTTTACACAGATATATCTTTTGGTTCTGTGACAGTTTTACTAGAATAAAGGATGGGCAAGATTTAAAGTGCCTTTGGGTAGTTAAATATGAGCAGATCTGGTTAAGAATTCTTTCTCTTCTGCTGGCCCCCAATTCTCATCAATTGTCAAAGCAATTGTATACATGTGAGAATGAATCCAATGTGCAACATTTTAGGACAGAATCCAAGGAAGCCTCACTTAGTTTTTCTAAAATCAGGGAACAGAATGTCACATAATATTACAGAATCTCCTCACTTGGGGGGTTGAGCAAGGTGCAGTTTAGTATACCATTTTTTTGTCTGTAAATGCTATGCATTTTTTTTTAATTTGCATTAGAGTACAGTTGATTAACAATGTTGGCTTAGTTTCTGCTGTACAACAAAGTGAACCAGTTGTGCACATGTATATATACATTCTTTTTTAGATTCTTTTCCCAAATTGGTCATTATGGAGTACTAACAGAGTCCCCTGTGCTATAGAGTAAGTCCTTAATAGTTATCTATTTTATATATAGTAGTGTGTATATGTAAAGTTATGACAACCCTAGTGTGGGTTAAGTTGCTTCAGTGGTGTCCAACTCTTTGGGATCCTATGGACTGTAGCCCACCAGGCTCCTCTGTCCATGGGATTCTCCAGGCAAGATATTGAAATGGGTTGCTATGCCCTTCTTCAGGGGATTTTCCCTACCTAGGGATCAAATATGCATCTCTTTTGTCTTCTGCATTGGCAGGCAGGTTCTTTACCAATAGCCACCATCTAGGAAGCCCATAACAGTGTATTAAAATGCTGAGACATCACTTTGCCAACGAAAGTCCATACAGTCAAAGCTATGGATTTTCTAGTAGTCATGTATGGGTGCGAGAGTTGGACCACTGAATGCCAAAGAATTAATGCTTTCTAATTGTGATGCTGGAGACGGCTCTTGAGAGTTCCTTAGACTGCAATGAGATCAAACCAGTCAATCCTAAATGAAATCAACCCTGAATATTCATTGGAAGGTCTGGTACTGAAGCTGAAGTTATGATATTTGGCCACCTGATGTGAAGAGTTGACTCACTGGAAAAGATCCTAACACTGGGAAGACTGAAGGTAAAGGAGAAAAGGGTGGCAGAGGTTTAGACAGTTAGATAGCATCACTGACTTAATGGTTATAAACTGAGTAAACTCTAGGAGATAGCAAAGGACAGAGGAGCCTGGAGTGCTGCAATCAATGAGGTGGCAGAGTTGGACATGACTTAGCAACTGAAAACAACTGTCTGTATATGCCAATTTCAATCTCTCAATTTATCCCTTTCCCCCAAAGACAAATGTCATATGATATCACTTGTATGTATAATCTCAAAAAATGGCACAAATGAACTTATTTACAAAACAGAAATAAAGTTACAGATGTAGAAAACAACCTTATGGATATCAGATGATAGTTCAGTCACTCAGTCATGTCCGACTCTTTGCGACTCCGTGCACCGCGGCATGCTAGGCCTCCCTGTCCATCATCAACCCCCAGAGTTTACCCAAACTCATGTCCATTGAATCGGTGATACCATCCAACCATCTTGTCCTCTGTCTTCCCTTCTCCTGCCACCTTCAATCTTTCCCAGAATCAAGGTCTTTTCAAATGAGTCAGTTCTTTGCATCAGATGGCCAAAGTATTGGAGTTTCAGCTTTAGCATCACTCCTTTCAGTGAAGACTCAAAACTGATTTCCTTTAGGGATGGAGTAGTTTGATCTTCTTGTTGTCCAAGGGACTCTCAATACCACATTCTACAATACCACAGTTCAAAAGCATCAGTTCTTTGGTGATCAGCTTTCTTTATAGTCCAACTCTCACATCCATACATAATTACTGGAAAAACCCAAGCTTTTGACTAGATGGACCTTTGTTGGCAAAGTAATGTTTCTGCTTTTTAATATGCTGTCTAGGTTGGTCATAGCTTTTCTTCCAGGGAGCAAACACTTTTAATTTCATGGCTGCAGTCACCATCTGCAGTGATTTTGGAGTCCCTAAAAATAAAGTCTATAACTGTTTCCACTGTGTCCCCATCTATTTCCTATTAAGTGATGGGACCAGATGCCATGATCTTAGTTTTCTGAATGTTGTATTTTACACCAACATTTTCACTCCCCTCTTTCACTTTCATCAAGGGACTCTTCAGTTCTTCTTCGCTTTATGCCACAAGGGTGGTGTCATCTGTATACCTGAGGTTATTGATATTTCTCCCGGCAATCTTGATTCCAGCGTGTGCTTCATCCAGTCCAGCATAATGCATGATGTACTCTGCATATAAGTTAAATAAGCAAGAAGACAATATATAGCCTTGAGGTACTCCTTTCCTGATTTGCAACCAGTCTGTTGTTCCATGTCCAGTTCTAACTGTTGCTTCTTAACTTGCATACAGATTTCTCAGGAGGCAGGTCAGGTGGTCTGGTATTCCCATCTCTTTCAGAATTTTCCACAGTTTGTTGTGATCCACACAGTCAAAGGCTTTGACATAGTCAATAAAGCAGAGGTAGATGTTTTTCTGGAACTCTTGCTTTTTCAATGATCCATCGGATGTTGGCAGTTTGATCTCTGGTTCATGTGCCTTTTCTAAATCCAGCTTGAACATCTAGAAGTTCATGGTTCACATACTGTTGAAGCTTGGCTTGGAGAATTTTGAGCATTACTTTGGTAGTGTGTGAGATGAGTGCAATTGTGCAGCAGTTTGAACATTCTTTGGCATTGCCTTTCTTAGGGATTGGAATGAAAACTTACCTTTTCCAGTCCTGTGACCACTGATGAGTTTTCCAAATGTGCTGGCATATTCAGTGCAGCAGTTTCACAGCATCATCTTTTAGGATTTGAAATAGCTCAGCTAGAATTCTATCACCTCCAGTAGCTTTGTTCATAGTGATGCTTCTTAAGGCCCACTTGACTTTATATTCCAGGATGTCTGGCTCTAGGTGAGTGATCACATCATCGTGATTATCTGGGTTGTGAAGATCTTTTCTGTATAATTCTTCTGTGTATTCTTGTCACCTCTTCTTAATATATTCTATTTCTGCTAGGTCCATACCATTTCTGTTTTATTGTGCCCATCTTTGCCTGAGAAGTTCCCTTGGTATCTCTAATTTTCTTGAGGAGATCTCTAGTCTTTCCCATTCTATTGTTTTCCTCTATTTCTTTGCACTGATCACTGAGGAAGGCTTTCTTATGTCGCCTTGCTATTCTTTGGAACTCTGCATTCAAATGGGTATATCTTTCCTTTTCTCCTTTGCCTTTTGCGTCTCTTCTTTTAGTAGCTATTTGTAAGGCCTCCTAGGCAACCATTTTGGCTTTTTGCATTTCTCTTTCTTGGGGATGGTCTTTATCACTGCCTCCTGTACAATGTCACAAACCTTCATCCATAGTTCTTCAGGCACTCAGATCTAATCCCTTGAATCTATTTGTCACTTCAACTGTATAATCATAAGGGATTTGACTTAGGTCATTCCTTAATTGCCTAGTGGTTTTCCCTACTTTCTTCAATTTAAGTCTGAATTTGGCAATAAAGGAGTTCATGATCGGAGCCACAGTCAGCTTCTGGTGCTGTTTTTTCTGACTGTATAGAGCTTCTCTATCTTTGGCTGCAAAGAATATAATCAATGTGGTTTTGGTGTTGACCATCTGGTGACGTCCATGTGTAGAGTCTTCTCTTGTGTTGTTGGAACACGATGTTTGCTATGACCAGGGCTTTCTCTTGGCAAAACTCTGTTAGCCTTTGCCCTGCTTCATTCTGTACTCCAAGGCCAAATTTGTCTGTTAATACAGGTATTTCTTGCCTTGAGAACCTCATGAACAGTGTGAAACGGGAAAAAGATAGGACACTGAAAGATGAACTCCCCTGGTCGGTAGGTTCCTAATATGCTACTGGAGATCAGTGGAGAAATATCTCCAAAAAGAATGAAGAGACAGAGCTAAAGCAAAACCAAAACCCAACTGTGGATGTGGCTGGTGATGGAAGTCAAGTCTGATGATGCAAAGAGCATATTGAATAGGAATCTGGAATGTTAGATCCATGAATCAAGGCAAATGGGAAGATTCAAGGGATTCGATCTGATAGACAGAGTGCCTGAAGAACTATAGATGGAGTTCATGACATTGTACAGGAAGCAGTGATCAAGACCATCCCCAAGAAAAAGGAATGCAAAAAGGCATGTCTTATGGATATCAGGAGATGATAACTTGTATCTTAAAGAGATGAAGACAGTTGATTCATCCTTATCTTCATTTCAAAATATAAATGGTGTATCAAATTTAATTTAAACTCAAAGTATGTGATATTTGAAATATGGTAGAAAGATAGCCATTTCTGAATAAAAGGAACTCTGATAAAGAAAGATACCACTAGCCATAGGAGCGTAAGCACAAAATTTTAAGAAACCTTATCTCTTTATACAATTGTATGGTTATAAGTTGAACAGCTACAGAGGAGGTTTTTTGCTTTTGTTTCTTCAGATTTTTAAAGATAATAAACTACACAGAAATCCCTACGATTAATTTAGAAATGAAGTCCACATGCACACACACACATAATATGCCTGTTAACATATTGTAAATTATAGTGTTCAAATGCAATTATATGTTATTCTGAACTTGAATAATGCTGTGAGATCAGTTTATATAAATTCTCATTTTACATATAATTTAATTCCACAAAATAAGTGGCAGTTGAAATCTTATATATGAGAATATATGAAATCATCAACTTTTCAAACAGTAATAAATACTAATAAAATAATGGATATTCTGTCAGTGTTACTTTGTAACTAACTCAAATATTTTTTAACCTGACTTTGAATAGAAGTCTTTTAATTTTATAGAGTATCACAAAATGTCTATTCTCTAAAATAAAATTTGATTAAAAAAAAACAGTTGAAAATGTGAAATTACTTATGGAGGTGAATCGGGTAGGCATTATTGCCACCTAAAAGATAATTTACACTGACTTCTTAACAAACAAGAACAATTTAGTTTTGTAGGTTTTAGAGAATTTTTCTGAATCCTAGATATACAAATATCATTTATAGCTTTTCTGTTTCACTAAAATACAAAAAAAGAGTACTAAAAAGAGAAAGAAGAGAAGTCTTTGGTGGCAAAACTATTTTTACATGGTTTTCTAAACTTATAAGGAAAATAATATGTAAGAGATTTTCTTATGATTTTAAAGAGAAAGTGTCTCAATTAGAGGGGCATTAAACCATGTGGCTCAAACACAACAGATACAGTAAACTGAAATCAGAATGAGCAGTGTTAAGGTAGCAACTACAATCTTCAAAGAGTTCATTAAACATTTCATTTAATTTTTCTTTTGGCAATAAAAACCATTAGAGTTTCATTTTATTAGCTGCAGCATTTTTGCAAGTACAAACAAAGAAATTTTACTTAAAGTGTAACTATCCAATTATTTTTAAGTAAAAACACAATGTGCTTGAAATTGATTCCTATTATTGTAAGAAAACAATGTTATGGAAATGAATACATTTAAAACTGGAAGTATCAGAGAAACACAAATAAGAATTAATTCAAATATCCATCCCTCTTCCTCCACTGAAGTGCTCATTTTTTTCTGAAGCTTGAGTGTTCACCAAGGCAGTTAATTTCTTCATGGATCCTGGTGCTTTGCTCCTTATGAACTGAAGCTGTCAACTGTGATTTTTTTCACTTGAATGTCTGTTCCAAATAAGCATGCTTCGCTAGGCACACAGAACTTGCAATCTAACCAGACTGCATTCTACCTTTTGCTGCAAATGGGTTCCTAAGTTACTTTGCAAGTAGTAGTCATGACAGAATACTCTCCACTATTTCCATATAATGCTTCTTTTATTCCACTCTTCTCCTTCCAAAGAAAAGGTATTTATTTTCTTTTATTTCAAACTTTATTTCTGTAAAAAGTGAGATGGAAAGATTCTACTACTCTGTTCCAGAAAAGCAGGAAAGAATATTTTCTTCTGCACATCACTGACATTCCTTAGGATAAAAGTTTTTTTTTTTTTAATGTAAATCATTTTTAAAATCTTTATTGAATTTGTTACAATATTTTTTCTATTTTTAAGTTGTGGGCATGAGGTATGTTGGATCTTAGCTCCCCAATCATGGATCAAAGCCACACTCCCTGCATTACAAGGCAAAGTCCTCACCACTGAACCACCAGGGAAACCCTAAGACAAAGGCTTTTAAAAAGCAACTTGCTCTACTGCAAGGGGGCCCTCTCTCCAGCCTGCTGTCCTGCTCGCAGGAGCTGAAGAGTGCTTTCCCCATTCTTGTGTCTGGGTCCCAGAGCCCCCTTAACTTACTAAGGCAGTCCTTTTGCCTAAAACCAACTTCCCTGGTGGCTCAGACCGTAAGGAGTCTGCCTGCAATGTGGGACACACAGGTTCGATCCATGGGTGGGGAAGATCCCTTGGAGAAGGAAATGGCAACCTACTCCAGTATTTTTGCCTGGAGAATCCCATGGACAGAGGAGCCTTGCAAGCTACAGTTCATGGGGTCACAAAGAGTCGGACGCGACCGAGCAACTTCACTTCACTGGAAGCCCTGTCCCATCCCTCTCTTTCCAAGCCCTGTTGAATCACTCTTTATTGGTCTATGGGAGTGGTGGCTCCAATGTGAACAGGTGAGGGTAGGAAATCCACAAGTGACACTCAGGGGTAAGAGAATGAGCAGATATCAGATGGTCACCTTCCAGGTCAAGGTGTTGTGGTGGAAACACAAGTCTCATCTGCTAGAGCTTGAGATTTCTCAAGAGGAGTCGAAGTTTCTCGATATATAATAGGAAAGAACAAACCTGACTCCAGGTAAGGCCTGTTTCTTTAACTTTTGTATTTTGCTTCAAGTTAAGAATATTACTTATAGCTTCCCAGGTGGCAAAAAACCCACCTGCCAATGCTGAAAACGCAATAGACGTGGGTTCATCTCTGGGTTGGGAAGATCCCCTGGAGGATGAAATGGCAACCCACTTAGGTATTCTTACCTGGAGAAGTGCATGGACAGAGGAGCCTAGAGGCCTACAGTCCACAGGATCGCAAAGAGATGGACAAGGCTGAAGTAATGAATGTTGCCTATAGCCTGAAATATATAGGAGAGCCGGTTCAAGGCTCTGGTTTTTAAGAGTATAATAGTTTTCCATTTATGTGGAGATGAAAAGTTGCAGAACAGAGAAGAACATCTGTCTTTTTCAGAGTCTTACAAGAACATCTTGCCCTGACCTACAAGAAGGGCTGCAAGAACAAAGGATTCCTATACCGTTAAATTTGCAGGAGCCAACCACACACCTCTTTCAATTTGCCTTTAAAAATGGTTTGCTGGAACCCTTCAGGGAGTTTGGGATTTGGGAGGAATGAGCCACCCATTCTCTGTGCACCGCCCTGCAACAGACCTTTCTCTGCTCCAAGCTCCAATATCTGGGTATCGTTTGGTCTCACTGTGTGCTGGGCACAGGAACTTGTGTTCAATAGCAGATACTCATGAAAAGGCTATCAGTGTTTAGAAACAGACACACAGTTATTTCTAAGTTAGAATTACTAGGGCTAGACAAAACTGTGACCAGGTTTGAGCCGCAACATAGCAGAATCCATCTCACTCTACCCTTCCCTGACTCTGTCCTTCAAATTCTTAAGCACTGAAAACACTGTTTCATACCTAGTTGATGACAATAGGAATTTACATTATTGAGTGTATATGTTTGTATCCGTAGGTATGTATATAGTTGGCCCTTGTGCTGCAAATATTACATTTACAGAAACATAAATGGCAAGTCTGGCAGTTAATTTAGATGATGTACCTTGTTTTTGGCTAAAAAAAAAAAAATAAATTGTGTGCATCCAAAAAGCTTGAAAGACTCTAGAGGCTACAGAATATCTGGTCTCTGAGGTCATTAATGTTTCACTGAGGCAGACAGGGGCAAGCACAGCTTCACAAAAAATGATCTTACAATCTCCAATAACAAGGAAGGAAGGATCAGTAAAGGTTGCTTTCCTTTTATAAGACTTAGGTCAAAAAGCTTTTCCCCCCAGGGAAAAATCCAAGTGTGATTCATTTGAGTAACTGAAATCTCTTATACAATGCTATGCAAAAGGGTAAGAGAACAACCAAAAACATTAAAATGTGTCGAGATGAGATCACCCAAAGAAGAGGCTGCGAAATTCTTCCAAGATTAAAGGTATTTTCAACCTGCACAGTTGATCTAGAGCTTTGTTTACAGCGTTCTTTCCTCACAAAATAGAAAACAACCTGCTTCCAACAATGTGTAATGAGTCTTTACTCAGCTTCTTACTTTCTTTTGCTCAGAAAGACTGAAATGTCTTTTTTTATTTCTCTTTTGGGAGTTTAAGAAATACACAGGAATATCTCCACACCAAATTCCACCCAGAAACCACAGCCTGATGAAGGGAATATGGAGATTACAAATAGCTTTCAACAATTGTTCTCACGGGAGCGCACACCCTCTCTTTTCATAATGCCACACAGTAACTTTCATTTTTTAACCTGAATTTTTCTCATATATTAGGAAAGAACAAGCAATAGTCAGTCTGGGGTCCTTTCCACTCTATACACTTGAAAAGTCCCAATATTTCACAGCTTTTTTTCATTACGTCAATGGATATTGTTTTCTTGTGTGTGTGGTTTTTTTTTATTTCCTGCAATCAAACCTATGTAACTAATAACCTGATTAGTCAACAACCAGCTGTGTTTTATGGCTAATCTAAGCTAAGAGACCTCCCTTTTCACATGGGTCAGGATCTAAAAGCTAGTCTCTTTGACTGGAGACAGAAAATGTATCGTTTTCCACGAGGCAGCTGCAAGTAAGGCATTCATCCCAGGGTTTTAGGTTTCCTCTACGACTAAACTGAAATCCTTCATCTTTAGCTTTAAGATTTCACAGTAACATTTGAGGAGCTACAGAAAATTCACTGGCTTTATAAGCTAGCACATTTTACTTCTAAGTCAGACGGCAGTAAATAGTGAATTAATTCTAAGCAAGACATCACTGGGACCTAGAGCTCCACCTCACAGATAAGGCATAGCTGCTTTAATATGCAACTAAAAGAAATTGCCTCTCTAAGTTTAGACTTCTTCACCACTTTGTCTTCAGCATTTTGGAGGGAAGAATGCAACATAAATCTCACAAAAGATGGAAGGAACACATGGCTGAAGTGGGTATTATTCACAAAGGAAAGGCACATGCATATGTGCCCTGAAGAAATCGAATCAAAGCCTTGTCAGGATTCCCTGTCCTGATTTGAATGAATTAAGTCAAACAATGAATATCTCTTCCTGACACTCTCCCTCCAGTCTCTACCCCCGAACCGAACTGATAGAAAGACAAAGCACTTCACAAACCTAGTTTTTGTTCAGATGTTACTGAACATCTTTCCAGGTCTGTAGTGAGCTAGTATTTTCTCTGATTTACAGATAAGAAGCCTCAGCCGTGAAGAAACAGTGACTTTAAGACACCTATCCTGGTTGGTTGTCAAGACCTGGGCTCCCAGTCAGCTTGAACTGACCAGCAAGGTTCCAGGTGGAAGGTGGCTGCTTTGTGACCACCCCCTCCCCAAACACATGAAAATAACAATTTTGTGGATGTTCAAGATAACTTGACAAAAACAAGTCAATCTCCTTAAAGCTGACTTTATACTATACACCTTCTATATTAATAACTTTTATTAAAGGGAAAAGTTGTGAATTTTATGAATGGGAAAATGTGTGTCCCCCAAATCTGGGCATGGTGTGACTGGAACTGCTATAACTATTTTTTTTTTTTGCAAAAATTAATATCTTACAGACAGTTTAAAGTGCTCATTGGAATTCCAATCACATCCACTTAGAGATATATAGGGTTTGCATGTAGTTCTTTAGGGCATAGGTCACCAACCTCTTTCTGGAAATTGACAGGTGGTAAACACTCTCCATGCTGTGTTCCATAAAGACTCCATCACAACTGGTCAAAAGTCTTGGAGCACAGAAGCAGCCAGAGACAGCAGTACGAAAATGGGTGTGTCTATGTCCCGTTAAATGATTATTCACAGAACCTGCAGCTGGAAAGACTGGGTTCAAAGGCAACGGTGCCCAATCCCTTAGAGAATAGCGTTTATGATGAGGTCAAAAATCACTCTAAATATTTAGCATGAAGAGACTAATGGAAGAACCCAGAGAGTGTGTACATAAAAGAGAAAACAAGGGCAGAAGGGATGAACACTTTCCTGATAACAGAAAATTACCTTCTTTGGTCTCTTCCAGCTTCAACTTTCTTATTTACAGGACCACTAATAAGTCATTACATAGGCCTTGGGAGAAGCCAGGATCCTCACAGACAGAAAGAGTCAGAGGACATGGAAGTCGTCTCATCCAGATTCTTGTCTTCTTTTGATATTACGGAGACCTTGAAAGGCTAAGTGTTAAGGCTGGGTCCATTACTGTCTCTGCTCTTTCACCCCGATCGAGGTAACCACCTAAAAGTGGTTCTTAAAGAAGATTTTATGGCTTGAACCAGGAATGAGAGGCCTTAGTGGGAGGTCAGAAAGTGTTTGAGGAGGAAGATGCAGTGATGAATCTCACATGAGGCAGAATATTACTTCTGGGAAGGAGAGAAAATCAAGAAAATTAACAAATCTAACACTTGAGCATCCTAAGACTCAGGATTTGTGATAGACATTTTATATGTCCATCATCATATCTGATATTTAAAAGGCAGATGTCTGAAAAGTCTAATTAGTACGAAAGTTACTATTTTACCCCTTGAATGATTTTTACTTTTTTAATAATTTAATCAACTGTTTATCCTATGATATATAGATTATGCTGCCAATGATTAAATACTTCTAATGCATTTTTAGAACTAAATTACTTAGTTGCTACCAAAATTCTATGAAACAGAAGTTTTCAAGTGATTTCAAGTAACTTGTTTTAAGCAATCGTTCTTTAATCGCAAATAATAAGACAATTATATTTGTTCCTCAAAACAACTGAATTCTCCCATTTTTAGTATTGTATTTATTTTATGGAAAAATGAAAAACTGGTTAAAAACTTAGACTTTTAAACTACTTCATGAAACTCACTCAACATAAATTTCTAATAGAGTTTTGAGGTGCCTGTACATTTACAGACATATTTCGTTTTAATGTGGATCACATATATTTCATATTTTACAAATTTAAGGTTGTGGCAACTCTGGGTTGAGAAGGTCTATTGGCAAGATTTTTTTTTTAACAACAGTATTTGCTCACTTTGTGTCTCTATGCACATTTTGGTAATTCTGACATTTTAAACATTTTCATCATTATTGTATTTGTTATGGTGATCTGTGATCAGTGATCTTTGATGTTACTATTGCAAAATGACTATGATTGCCTGAAGGCTCAGATAATGGTTAGCAGTTTTAGCATAAATATTTCCTAATTAAGGCATGTACTTTTATTTTAGACACAATGTTATTGCATACTTCATAGACTATAATACAGTATAAATATAACTTTTATAAACACACTGGGAAAGCAAATAATTTGAATAATTTGCTTTATTGAAATAGTCACTTTATTGACGTGGTCTGGGACCCAATCTGCCATTATGTCCAAGGTGTACCTGTATTTGTTTATAAGTGATGAAATAGATAGGTGATAAAACTGTAAAATATAACAAAATATATTAAAAATATAAGAAACAAGTGCAACAGTTTCCCTTCAGAATTGTTGCAAGGATTAAGTGAGATAAACATATATTAATTACTTTTGCTTCTCTAATGATGAATGAGGAAGCTGACTCAGAAACTAAACTGGTCAGTGTTCATCTAGGGTGGCTTTGAATCCAGGCTGATGAGGCTGGAAGGACTCCTTCTCTTGACTCTATTGGCTGTTCACCATCAAGGAGATTTCCAAATGTTCAAATTAACAGTGTAGTTAATTTAAAGAGGTTTCTGTGATAATTTTCATCATTTTTAAGGGATGTAAATAACTGGATTTTTGTGGACAAAATTTTGCAACTAGTCTCCTTTAGAAAAGTTACCCTTGACTAGAGGAGGAAGTGCTATTTTTATAAATGTATTCTCTCAGTAGATAGTCTCTACAGAGAGAAATGGGCTATTTTTAATGGTTAATTCTGCTTGAATATTTTAGTACTATTCAATGTTTGCTCACCCTTTTTAGAAGATTTGCAAGACATTTTCTGCATATATTATTTAATGTCCAGCAACCACATTACCCAAGATGAGCAATTTTTAGTTTTGGATTATTTATATACTTTATTCCAAAATACATGACTACTGTTGACAGTCTACAGAACTCTCAATATAATTCATGTCTTTAAACAAATCACAAGAAAAGTGTCAGAGTGATTTATTAGAGCTCTTATTCAAGGCAGTCACATGTTTCTGAGCTTCTGGAAGTGAAGTGAAAGTCGCTCAGTTGTGGCCAACTCTTTGTGACCCCGTGGACTATACAGTCCATAGAATTCTCTAGGACAGAATACTGAAGTGTGTAGCCTTTCCCTTCTCCATGGACATTTCCCAACCCAGGGATTGAACTCAGGTCTCCCACATTGCAGGCAGATTCTTCAACAGCTGAGCCACAAGGGAAGCCCAAGAATACTGGAGTTAGGTAGCCTATTCCTTCCCCAGAGGATCTTCATGACCCAGAAATCGAACCAAGGTCTCCTGCATTGCAAGCAGATTTTTCACCAACTGAACCATCAGGGAAGAACTTCTGGAAAAGCAGGAGTAAATGATTATGAGGTCAATGAAGTACCCACACCCATGACTATCCCAGAAGCTTCCTAGAGGAGGCTGTTTTTATCAGAGTACCAGCTGAGCTCATTTTCTGCAATTATCTCCTCAAAGTTTGCCTAATCGCCACAACATTTCAAAATAACTTTTACAGACTAACAAGTCACAATGTAAACACAATATATTAGAACAGAGTGGATTAAATGTGTCAAGTCTTGACATACTTAAGTCAGAGCTGGTGCACAGATGCATGATTATTCAATGTAGAAAGCATACAATAGCAACCACAGAACCCCAGAGATGCAATTACTTCATGATGCTTATCACTATGCTTATCTCTACATCTTTTATTATTTCACCACATTCAACTGACTACCTTTTTTCACAAGACACCAAACCACTTGAAATCAGATGTTAATATCAACTTTTTTTTAGTATTATTAAAAAAAATTGTTCCCTTATCCTCATATTTTTCTAATAAAAACCACAGGCAATATTAGAAATCTGCAAACTTTATTCTGGGTCCATCACTTCTCCTTTTTCCATCCTCTTCAAATTATTGATGTCCTCTTCCACTAGGTACCCAAAGCCCTCCCTTGACACCCAACACAGGCCTACAACAGATCAAAACTACCCGTGCACCATCAGTGTTTTTAGTCAGGAAATAATCTATAAAAATAAGCCATTTTTTCAAACACTGATGACCCAGGTGATGTGTTGAAGAACATGAACCAGAATTTTAAGGACCTTGAGAGCATCCTCTCACCACACATGCACCACCATCCTTCAGGACTTAGGATGCTTGCTCACTCTAAACAATCACAAAAGGCTTTGTTCTGGTTTTCCAGGCACCTTACTGTAACACAAAAGGTTCTACAACTTTGACTCATGAAAGCCCCATGGGGATGACACAGGCTACTTGCATATGTGATGCTGCACTTCAGCCCACGCCTAACACTCCCCTGCCCTCCTGGAGGCTTTCTTGCAGCAGCTCTGGACTCGGTCCTTTAATTGTGCACATCCATAATTTAAGTCTGTCCTAGAGCTCAGCTTTTCTGTTCCTCAAGATCTCAGTTACTTATCCCTGTTTGTGTCTTTTTATTGTTTTAGCGAACCAGATGAGCAAAAAATAAAAACATCCAGCTTTGTAACTATGCTTGTTAGAAATATATTGAGTGTCATTCTCAGAGACAGATCCTCAATTATTTTCTGGTGAGGCATAATACACATGCCATTGAAGTGATTAATTTATCTAATGGATTAAAATACCTGCTCTTTTCTCATTAAATTAATATGTATATTTTTAAAGCATAAGGAGGATTTAAAATAAATCTTTTTGTTAATAAATAGATTTGGTGGACTTATTTTTTTAATTGATTATTTTAACTGGAGGACAAGTCACAATATTGTGATTTTTTTTTGCCATACATTGACAAGAATCAGCCACAGGTGCACATGCGCAGGCACTTGGCAAGAGTACCATTCCTATCTCAAGGGAACCACAATACACTTACGAATAAACAAGAAGTTTAAAGAGGGAAAGATAGCGAGGAAAGGTGGAGGGAAATAAAGAAGGGAAATAAACCTTTAGAACATATCTTAATTAAGAAGCATTTTACTGATATATAACCAAATATCCATGTAGCTCTGAACCTCTGGCCCACACTTTGACCATTAGATCACCATTTCCAGTGACAGTGTGGTTTATTTGTTTAGGTTCATCTCAAAGGACTCTAGCTGTGACTTTTCGAGAATGAACTCTCAAATGCTGGATTTCCAGGTTGTATAACCAGTGGCTAAGTCACTGTGTTCAGTGATTCCGCACTCCCCTTGTTACTCATTGTTGAATAGGGTGTGCTCTTTGTTGCCACAGTGACGAGAGGGGGTTATCTGGGGATTTCTTCCTTAAGTCAGATTATATTGGACCTCACTCTGCTTTGGTGAAGTTAACTATTTCACCCAGTGCATTTAAATGTGATTTGCATGCCTTATATCTAAACAATAAAGTGGCTTTGGTGAAATAGTCAGATATAAACCATTTAGGCAAAAACAGGCAACTGCGACTAGATCAAACTACACGGCTTCTGCATGGCAGAGCACGATGAAAGGCAGCTTATATAATGGGAGAAAATATTTGCAAAAAAATATCCAAGAAGAGATCAGTATCCAAAATATGCAAAGCATTCCTACAAGGCAACGGCAAAACAAACAAACAAACCAAAAAAAAAAAACCAATATGCCCCAAATAATCCAATTTAAAGATGGGCAAATGACCTGAACAGACGTTTTTCCGAAAGTGCTCAACATCATTAACCATCAAAGAAACACAAGCCAAAACCATAGTATCACCTCACATCTGTTTAAATGACTACTATCAAAAAGACAAGAGACAAATACTGGCTGGCCAGGATACAGAGAAAGCCACTAGACCTGCAGTGTACAGATACAGCCACCAGGTGAACTAGTATAGCCACTACGGGAAACAATACGGAGATGTCTCAAAAAATTAAAAATAGGCTATGTGATCAGAAATCCTACTTCTAGGTATACATACCAAGGAAACAAAATCACCTTGAAGAGACATCTGTGTTTCTATGTTCATAGCAGAATTACTCACAATACTGAAAACAACCCAAGCAACGGATAAAGAAAATGAGACACAGTGGAGTATTATTCCTCATTCAAAAAAAAAGGAAGGAAATCCTATCATTTGCAACGTGGATGACCTAGAGGACATTGTGCTAAGTGAAATAAGCCAGACAGAGAAAGAAAAGAAAGCACATGATATCACTTATACATGGACTCTTAAAAAAAAAAAAAAAGTTGAATAGGAGAACTGGTTGCCAGGGACGAAGGACTTAGGGGTAGGGGAAATAGGAACAGGTTGGTTAAACAAACAAAACAAATTTTTCTCAGAAACCAATTCATGCCATTCTGAATCTTTGTTGCAAACACATAAAAAAAAATCTGATTTTTTTTAGACTTTCAAAAATTCACTAATGTGTCTTCTTTATAAACTGTTTGTTTTCTTAACCATTTTCTCTTTCCATGTATAACCTTAGAATTACAAAGAAATATTGCATGGAAAAATTACACAGAAAAATAGAAATTTTTCATTAAATTCAGTAACTCCGAAATATCTCAAAAATTTATTTCATTCGGCCCATATTAAAACAAATGGTAATTATAGGCACTGTCTACTAAAAAGTTTAAAAGAATTGATAATAGCATGATGTATATTCGTTTACAAATTTTTATTGAATAGCAACTTTGCTGAGCAAAGCAGGCAGGATCTCAGACCCCATGAAGCTTGTGGTCTCATAACATCTGGCTGTTGGTGACAGTGTTGCTGTTTTTATTATCTGTTATCCTTGCCCCTGAGAGAAACCTAAGTCAACTGGATTAGAAATCAAAGTAGAATTTTTATTGACTCACATGACCGCAGGTGGCTTCAGGAAAAACTGCAGTGCTCACCAGACCATCTCCACAGGCTTTCTCTCTTAACTCTGCATGCTGATTTCATCCATTCCTCTGGAGAGCAGCATCCTACCCCAAATAGGACCTGCATTCCCTTTCTTTCATCCAATTGCAAAACTCTCAAGGGAAGACTGATTTGCCAGACCTCATCATGGTCAATGGGGCCAAGTCTGATGGTTACCAGAAATTCCTATTATGGACTTTTTCCTCAATTATGGCAAAAAACACACACCAAGAAATTTATTTTCTTAAAAATTTTTAAGTCAACAGTACAGTATTATTATAAGGCTCTACCATTTTTTAAGGAGAGCTCTAGAGACATTTCATCTTGCAGAACTGAAACTTCACTGTCACTGAACAGCAACTCACGTTCTCCCATTGATTCCAGCTCCTGGCACCCAATTTCTACTTTGTCTCAGATTTGAGGACTCCAAGTACCTCATGTAAGTGGGGTCATGCAGTGTTTGTCTTCCCACTGCTGGCTTTCTTAGCGTGATCTCCTCCAGAATCATCCATTTTGTCACATACAATAGGATTCCCTTCTCTTTTAAGGAAAAAGATGTGGAGGATGAATAAAAAGCAGCTAGGTTGAGAGGTTTGGGAGCCTTTGAAGCAAAGCCAACCAGGTAATGGCCAAGTGGGGAAGAAATACAGTATGTTCCAGGATCTGGTAGATGTTTGTTGACTGCGGTGATGGGATGAGAAAGAAGGACCAGGAGGGCAGCAGAATGAGGCTGGAAAGATGTGTAGGGGTCAGATCCTAGGGTCTTGTAGTCTCCAGACTCTCCAGAGTCTCCAGGGACTCTGGTCTTTGCATGTATAATTACTGGGGAGAAAGTGGCATTGATTTACATCTTCAAAAATATTGCTCAGACTCCAATGTACTGTTCAAAGTCAAGACAGGTAACCTGGGTCTGCTTACTTGCCTCTGGCTTTTCTTCATTACCCAGTCTATTTCCATCTATTAACAATTCAGTCCACAAATATTGTGAAAAACTGGCTCCATGTGAAGTGAGAATCTTCAGGAGAAAAGCAGACCTATTCAAGGAGTATTCATTTTCATCTTCTTAATTCCACATTGCTAAAGCCAGAAGGAAGCGTTCTTTGCTCTCCTTGAATTCAATTGGAAATTGTGTTCTTAACCTAGCAGAAACTCTGGAGATTCAAGACTGTCTCAGTGGAGCTAGTGGTAGTCTTGATTCTACCCCTGTTACAGAACCAGACCTGTTTTGCCTAACACACAGCAAACCAAAATGGTGAGACACTGAAGTTTGAAGCAATGAGATGATTTATTCACAAGGTAGCCAAGTCAGTTTTCATTCCAACCCCAAAGAAAGGCAATGCCAAAGAATGCTCAAACTTCTGCACAACAGCATCTCACCTGCTAGCAAAGTAATGCTCAAAATTCTCCAAGCCAGGATGCAACAGTACATGAACTGTGAACTTCCAGATGTTCAAGCTGGATTTAGAAAAGGCAATGGAACCAGAGACCAAATTGCAAACATTCGATGGATCATCAAAAAAGCAAGAGAGTACCAGAAAACATAAACTTCTGCTTCATTGACTATGCCAAAGCCTTTGACTGTGTGGATCACAACATACTGCTAAAAATTCTTCCAGGGATGGGATTACCAAACCACCTAATCTGCCTCTTGAGAAATCTGTATGCAGATCAAAAAGCAACAGTTAGAACTGGACATGGAAAAATAGACTGGTTCCAAATCAGGAAAGGAGTATGTCAAGGCTGTATATTGTCACCCTGCTTATTTAACTTATATGCAGAGTACATCAGGCAAAATGCCGGGCTGAACGAAGCACAAGATGGAATCAAGATTACCGGGAGAAACATCCATAACCTCAGATTTGCAGACGACACCACCACCCTTTTGGCAGAAAGTGAAGAACTAAAGAGCCTCTTGATGAAAGTGAAAGAGGAGAGTGAAAAAGTTGGCCTAAAACTCAACATTCAGAAAACTAAGATAAAGGCATCTGGTCCCATCACTTACTTCATGGCAAATAGATGGAGAAACAGTGGAAACACTGAGAGACTCTTTTTGGGGGCTCCAAAATCATGCAGATAGTGACTGCAGCCATGAAATTAAAAGATGCTTGCTCCTTGGAAGAAAAGTTATGACCAACCTAAGCAGCTTATTAAAAAGCAGAGACATTACTTTGCCAACAAAAGTCCATCTAGTCAAAGATATGGTTTTTCCAGTAGTCATGCACAGATATGAGAGCTGGACTACAGAGAAAGCTGAGCACAAAAGAATTGATGGTTTTGAACTGTGTTGTTGGAGAAGACTCTTGACAGTCCCTTGGACTAAAAGGAGATCCAACCAGTCCATCCTAAAGGAAATCAGTCCCTAATATTCATTGGAAGGGCTGATGATGAAGCTGAAACTCCAATATTTTGGCCACGTGATGCGAAGAACTGACTCATTTGAAAAGACCCTGATGCTGGGAAAGATTGAAAGTGGGAAGAGAAGGGGATGACAGAGGATGAGATGGCTGCATCACCTACTCTATGGGCATGTGTTTTAATAGACTCCAGGAGTTGGTGATGGACAGGGAGGCCTGGCATGCTGCAGTCCCTGGGGTCACAAAGAGTAGGACACAACTGAGTGACTGAACGGAACTGAACTAGCCAAGCTAGGAGATCAGAAGTCTCAGGTCCCCCTCCAAAGGCAAGGGGCTGGATATTGACAGGATAAAGAATAAAGAAGCTGGGTAGTTTGAAGTGTAGGGAGCATGAAGAAGGTGATTGGGAAAAGGTGTGGGAATCATCATTCTCCACAGGTTTAACTAAGCTACACATTCAAAAATGGGGCATTTGGCAAGATCTGAGGGTGGAGTTTTCAGTGCTTTGATGTCATAAGGTCACCTAGTGGACACTCATGCATGCCCAGATGGAGGATCAGAGGTCGTATCCAGTCTTAACCAGCTCAGCTTCAACTAGACACAGGTGGATCCAAGTTTCTGGAAAACAACTTGAGCAAACATCTTACTGTTCAGGCTATATGCTGCTTGGAGAACATGTATAAGTCTTCTGTAGCCACAATTAAAACCACCTTGATTAGTGATGGCAGGTTCCAGGTGAAATGGGTTTAATTTTAATGATTGCCTACAATTGCACTCCTATGTTTGGAAGGATTTTTGAAAAGTTTTCTTTTGTTATTCAGTATTGTCAAATATGAGCAGCCTTTAGAGAACTCGATTTAGACTGCTGTTGTTTTGTTTTGATTTTTATTACATGAAGGTCTTTCTTTGCTGGTGGGCATTTTTTGTCATTTTAAGATAACATCTATTTTCTGAAACAGATTTCAGCTCAGTAATGATCAACTTTTATCCCCAAAGTAAATATAAATAACTGGAAACTGATCAAAATTAAAAATAGCAAATTTATATAATCTAAAAGTATGTTTCAAAGTTTTATAACAAACTGACAAATAACTGTAAAAAACAAAACTTTAACCTAATATTATAAAATGCCTATAAATTGTTAATAATTCACATATAATTGTAACAAAAAGGAGACAGCCATTTATAAAATGACTGAAATTCTGTTTGATTAAGATATAATTATTTCATCTGATTATAATAGTAAATGCTCACTGATAATTATTGAATTATCAAATTACCTTATGAATTTCATAATTGATAATACTGAGAAGATTATAAATATTCTTTTAAATTCTATGAGTACTTTGGAAAAAAAGTCTTAGTGTGAGATTACTAAACTCCCTAGTCATGCCCTCAACAAAAGTGATAACAAGTAGAAATGACAGATGTTAACTGAAATTCATAAAAGCTTGAAAATTTTTCATTAAAGTGTGGGTGCCTTCTGCAAAACACAAAAATATTAAAATGAACTACCAAGTTATTGGGCTTCCCTTGTAGCTTAGCTGGTAAAGAATTCACCTGCAATGTGGGAGACCTGGGTTCGATCCTTGAGTTGGGAAGATCCCCTGGAGAAGGGAAAGGCTACCCACTCCAGTATTCTGGCCTGGAGAAGCCCATGGACTGTTTAGACCTTGGGGTCACAAAGAGTCGGACATAACTGAACGAGTTTCACTTTCACCTCCCCAAACTATTAATCATGTTGTGAAGCGGAATAATTAATGAAGGATTGCTCAGGCAATTCAAATAAAACAATACAAGAAAATAAAATTATACAACTATAAACTATTATTATAAATTACTTAATACGTTACTTAAATTCAAAGATTTGAATCCATGAAGTGTTGAAGACTTAAATTAAAAAAATCTTTACTTTAATTCATTATGAAGCTTTCCAATGTTTCCAATTTTTCACATCTAGTATGCAAGTTCAGTTTTTTAACATCCTAAAAATTTTTCACTTTCATGTTTGTGTATATATATTAATACATAGAAACTCAGTTGTACCAAAGAAGCTTTTTGAACTTCTGCAATAATCTGAAAGCTCACAGTACCTGCACTTATATTGCTTATTGACTTTTCACACTGTCTTATAATTACTTGTCCACTTGCCTCTTCTTGGAGGTAGATACACACATTACAGTTATACTGTTAATGTACTAAGTACTTCATTGAATAATTTTATGTGTCCTTGCATTGGCAGGTGGATTTGTTACCACTGCGCCACCTGGGAAGCCCCAATTTTATCTGCAGTATATGGTTAAACTACCCTTGTGATTTTACATCTTTTTTTGGAACGATTAAATGAACAATGGCTATATCTACTTCTGGATGGATACTGCTGAGCATCTGCTCCCTGGACTCAGGCCTAAGTAGCAGAGACTCTCTCTGATGCCTTCAGTATTAAGAAAAATGTGAATTTAACAATTCACATCAAAATTCAGATTGTATTTTTAGCTCAAATACACAGAAAACAGCTGGAACACAGGTTTAAATTCATATGTTGATGGTGCTCTACAAAGCACAATATCAATAAAATGGTAATTTGAAGGGTTATTGCAGATATTAACAATATGAAATAAACTCATTCTCCTCTATTAGAATATGTGTTACAGCTACCCAATGTAAATTATATAAAAGATCATTATATACGAACACATTTTATGTGGCAGATCTTCAACTTCTGAGGAAAATTTATCTCTAGATAAAATATTTATAACAGCAATACATATATATCATGCCCTTAGTTCAAAATAAAACATGTTTTCATCTTTTAGATTTTATGCTGCTAATATAATGGCTATAAATATGAGAAATATATTTTCCAAATACCAGCTTTACACTGTGACCAATTATAGTATGAGGTATTTTTGCATAAAAGAGTATTTAGAGATATATATTTAGCAGTGATGCAATACACTTTTGTCAGGGAAATTATAAGGGAATACTATTTGGCCCAAATAGCTTTTTCTTGAATAGAAATTTAAATAAACTTAAAGGACATAGCTCACAAAATTTCAGTGAATGTTAATGAATCAAAAGGAAATGCAAAAGGTATCAGTATGAAATAGCTGTAAATCATTCATTAAAATCAATGTCACCAGACTCTATTAATTGGAATGTAACCATAAAGATGCTATTAAAACACACTTTGCTTATATGGGAGAAATAAGCACTTTTTGTTATAAAACTGACCACACAACAAGCTTACCAATAGGTGTATGGGGTACCAAATAAATGTCTAATCACAAATACTGTGTCAGGAAAATAATTATGAGAGTCCTCCCTCTCAAGTCTACTGTCCCGCTCTAGCTGCGCACAGTATTCTTCTTAGCTCACTTATTCTGTTTTGCTCTGACACTAGTTCTGTTACTTGCCTAGTCTTTGGCCATATCAACTGAAAAAAACCTTTATTTTAAACTTCTGTCTGCTCTACTATCTTAGAAATAAATATACCCCTCTCTTTTTTATTTTACAAAGTGAGTTGTAGCTCTTAGCCCAGTAGCACACGGTATGTTTAGGAATTATTAGGGCTGTTAACAGACTCAGGTAACTACAACATGGTACTATGTAAAGTCCATGGGGTCACAAAGAGTCGGATATGACTGAGCAACTTTCACTCACAAAGACATTCCACTGAATTCCCTGGTGGTCCAGTGGTTAAGACTATGCCTTCCAATGCAGAGGGTGCAGGTTTGATTCTTGGTCGGAGAACTAAGATCCCATACACCTCGTGGCCAAAACATCAACAGAAGCAATATTGTAATAAATTCAATAAAAGCTTCCAAAACGGTCCACATCAAAAAATCTTTTTTAAAAAACTCATTGCACGTATGCGATGAAATTTAAATGGTGCTGTTTTTTCTTCAACTTTCCTGAATTCTCTCAAATGTTTCTTTGGAAGACGTTCTTGTTGGTGGGTTTGTTAATAATGACCCTCAGACAATAAATACCAGGTCACTGAAACTATGACTGAGATTTCGATTGGTATTAGTTTGCTGTTGGTTCAAATAGGATTCTTAGTTTTTAAGAATCTGCTGGCCATCCTTTGTGGAGAGAGAATTTCCTTCCTTATCAATCCAAGAGTTTTCAGACAATTCTTATAAAGTTATACAGATTTCTGTGTCTAAAAGTTTCAAAGTCTTTAGTCCTTGGGACACCTTACATGTCCTAGGCTCATTTTTCTATAGTCTACTTGTGCTTCTGAGGATAATTGACAACTAGTTATTAAAGCTGGTTCTACCCACGTTTGAGATTCACATCCTTTACCTATTATTCAAAGCTTGTTATGTCATGGATCTTGAAAGAAACAATCCTAACTGCCCATTCAGTATGTCTTATTTGGACCTCTCCTGGTAGTTAATTTCCAGCTGCTTCACAGAACTGCAAATGTTCTTTCCAAAGATCATACTCCTATTAAATCTCACACTAAATTGAACTTTATAGTTATGTCATATCCTTAGTTCTCAACTCATCGAGGCAAGTAATAATTAAAACAACATACATGTGACTAATATCCAAGGCTTCTTTTACCTCAAGTTATTGTGTCTGTCTGTTTACTACAACTGAATATACTTTACTAAAACAGAAGCAATGGGAAAGAGGACTGTCCACTACTGAATAAGAAGGTAATTCACAGAAAACTTTTAATAATCCATCTATTATCTTCTAGGCTTCCCCATGACTCAGCTGTAGAGAATCACCTGCAATGCAGGAGAAGTAGGAGACTCAGGTTCGATCCCTGGGTTGGGAAGGTGCCCTGGAGGAGGAAATGGCAACCCACTCCAGTATTCTTGCTAGGAAAATCTCATGGACAGAGTGGCCTGGCGGGCTACAGTTAATAGGGTCACAAAGGGTCAGA
Source organism: Antilocapra americana (assembly GCA_007570785.1). Classification (NCBI taxonomy): domain Eukaryota; kingdom Metazoa; phylum Chordata; class Mammalia; order Artiodactyla; family Antilocapridae; genus Antilocapra; species Antilocapra americana. The sequence goes on from ML660786.1 coordinate 4,635,168, forward strand.
CACAACTGGGCACACTGTCTTCCAACATCATTGTTATTGTTTACTAAAATAGTTTTTTTTTTCCTTTAACTTATTAAACAAATGCAGGAAACTCTGATTGCATGTCCCTTCTAGAAGTTTCAATGAATAATTGATAGAGAGTTGGCACATAACTGGCCAGAACGGGTTGAGGAAAATTGGTTCACTATGTTGTGGGAAGGGAGGCTTGCCTTAGGAACCAATCCTGGCCCAGGGAAGATATAAAGGAAAGAGTTTTCTTACTAGAACTGGAGTTTTAAATTCTCTTTCTTCCATAACTGCACTTGGCCGTCTACTTTTGTTTTCACAGACAGTCTACCTGAGTGGGCCCATGCTATTAACAATACTAGTATAGTTGAGAGATAATACATTTCTCTTCTTAATTAAGTGAATCTAAAATAGAAATAATAAAATTAGGATGAAAATGTGCTCCATCACACAAAATAACTACTAGTGAATAAGTGAGTACAAACATGTATAATTAATAAAATAATTAAAGTTCAAGTTATTCTATCTACATCTATGATAGATAGATCTACATCATCTATGATATCACAGATGATGCTTTTGAACTGTGGTGTTGGAGAAGACTCTTGAGAGTCCCCTGGACTGCAAGGAGATCAAACCAGTCAATCCTAGAGGAAGTCAATCCTGAATATTCATTGGAGGGACTGATGCTAAAGCTGAGGCTCCAATACTTTGGCCACCTGATGCGTAGAGCTGATTCATTAAAAAAGATCCTGATGCTGGGAAAGATTGAAGGCAGGAGAAGAAGGAGATGACAGAGGACAAGATGGCTGGATGGCATCACCAACTCAATGGACATGAGTTTCAGCAAGCTTCGGGAGATGGTGAAGGACAGGAATGCCTGGCGTGTTGCAGTCCATGGGGTCACAAAGAGTTGGACATGACTGAGTAATTGAACAACAAAAATCTACAATTTTGATAATATATAAAATAGAAATCATATTTTTAATGTAAATAATGATTCAAATATTTTATAAATATTTTCTAAGATTTTAAATTCTTAAGAAAAATATTTTCAGCTTCTCTCTGCCCTGCCTGGCTCCAACGTTTTAAGAGCCAAATAAATGTGTGTTTTTTGTTTGTTTTTTTTCAAAGTAACCAGGGTTGACTTTCTATAGGGAGTCTCAACTTTTTCTCTTGAGGGACCAACTTCAGTTTTCAGAGAATACAAAACATGTTTAAACCCAGCTTTACTCACTCCAGAGATCAGAGAAACTTCTCACCTGTGAACTCTATATCAAAGCATGTTTAGCTTCAGATTTTAGATTCAGAGAAAAATGCAATGTAAAATACTGACATATTAAAAAAAAAAGTATGTAAAATTAAGAGAGCTAAATGGCATTTGCTAAATAAAATGTCTAAGGGATCCAATTTGCCTTCAAATTTTGTTTCCTTTCACCTTTGTGACTTGTTTTTTTGTTACAGTGGGTTTTTACCACTCATATACTGGCATGAGAGATATAATGGTTTCTTATATTGATGTTGAAAGTTAACAAGGCAGAGAAGTATATATCCAGATATTTTGAACTATTAATTTCACAATTATTCAAGGAATTGGGAACAGAGGGAGTGTAGACACTCAGGACAACAACCATCTAACTGCACAGTTCAGCCATCAGCGGCACATTCTTTACGCATCATCTTTCACAGCCATTATTACAAGCTGCGTCGGAAACTTTCATTTGAAGCTCATTCATACCATGGCCCTGCTGGGTTAAATGACCTTAATGTTTCAGATTCTTATACATTAAAATCTTAAATAACCCACTAAATGGCATCTAGGCAGTGGGAAAGACGGGCAGTCAACAATATCCTCGGGAATGGCATGTAACTACAGTACCTGAGAGGCCCAAGGATCATTGCTGTCAAGGGTAAGCATTGTAAATGTGGCCTCTGGGAAATACATATTCATGTAAATTTGCAAAAGAATCTACTGATAAGCAGCAGAAAAGTCAAGGCCTCCACTATGACATGTGGAAGTGTGTATACCAATGAAAAGAAAACCCACAATCTATGTAAAATGTTATTAAAGCCATGGGGCCTAAAATTTTTAGACAGAATGAAGTCACTTTACAATGAACTTCAAGTAGTAGTCCATCCACTCATTGTAATAGAAAAGTGAATTAACAGAGGCCAAATAAAGGCTCAAAGGTCAATATTATTTGGAAATCCATTATAAGTTGTGAAAAATAACATACTGCATGAAACAAAAGGCTTTCATTTCTAAAGCAAAGTGTTATATGCTTATCAGACAAGAATTAGAAAATGTACTCCCTTATTTATCAATGCATTAAAGGAATAATGTATAAAGCACTGCTATCATTCTGAATTGAGAAAATAAATACCTTTATTTCTTGTTTAATACCATACATTCCAATTGTCTAAAAACAGGTTTTAAAAGTTAAAATATTGTTTTTTTTATAACAGTACTTATCTTAGAGAAAAAAAAAACATGTTTTACAGAACATATTTGACATTCTCTATTTAAAAAAGAAAAGAATTCAATAAACAAAGGAATAATTCCCCAAATTTAAGGTAAAAACCTTTTTGCATAATAATAATGCTTATATTTCTACAGCATTGCTATTACCACATTAGTTCCACAAAACATTTTAACTCACTTCATTATTCACACAAAGAAAAATATTTGTTTTCTTATAATTCCCTAATCAAATAAACCCTAATTGTACTGGGCTGTGAATACCTTTGAAATGCTAACCTAGAATTAATGATGTGGTAGTACTAATTAAACTTGGAAAGTAAAACTGCATGGTTCATTAAAAAAACCTTAACAGATGTTTTAAAATAGCATATAATTATATTTCAAATTTGACTTATATGAAACAGTGGAAAAATTAAGTAATTTAGGAAAAATGATTGAAATGTTGCAGTTAAAATATTAAATAATATGTATATCAGTATACATACAGAATATATATATATATAATTTATACATCCTGAAAGTAAAAAAATATTTCATGAAATATGATTCTAAAAGTTTTAACAAAATGTGGAAACTGACTAGATGAGTGTGAGGTTTTTCAGAAATCTGAGTAGTATAAATGTCATTTAATACATGCTACAGTATGTTAGAAGAAGTATCAGGTGTGAGTCAAGTAGGGAAAGAGGAACGTATATTAATTGAAGAAAGTAAGCATTTACTCTGTGCCAAAAATATTAAGGAATATTAACTCATCTAAACTTGCAACAATACTGTAAATGAAAATATCCTCCAACTTGCAGACTAACTCAATGTAAAATCTAGGAACAGTCACCTGACTAATGCTCTCTAAGTTTTCATTTCTGAGATATTCATTTTGCCCTTTGCTTGTAGGTAAAGCCATCTAGGGACCTTCCTGAAGGCTGATGTAGTGGTAAAGAATCTGTGTGCCAAAGCAGGAGAAGCAGGTTTGATGTTTGGGTCAGGAACATCCCCTGGAGCAGGAAATTGCAACACACTCTAATAGTCTTGCCTGGAAAATTCCATGGACATTGAAGCCTGGCAGGCTACAGTCTATGGCGTCATAAAGAGTCGGACATGATTTAGTGACTAAACAACAATAACAACAATCCCTTCAGCCATAATTCACATAAATGTGTAACATCAAAAATTTGTTGTGAATGGCGTGGCTTCCTCTTAATAGTGAGCAAATCAAAACCAAACTAAATTAAAAGTCAATAGGTAAATATAGGTAAGGAAGTGTATGATATAAAAAGCATTGACCAAGACAAAAAGAAAAAATATCACAGAAGAGTAAAGTATTCAAGGAGTATAAATTATTAAAGCCTTCAATAATGTGAAAGACTTAAAAAACATTATTTCTATGAAAGTAGAACAGATGTTACGAAAAGGAGAGAAAGGGGACAAATGAGAAAATGTTCTTATATCAGTAGTAAAAAGAGCTTTTAATATGTAAAATTAGAAATAAAAAGTTGAGATGAACTGGACAAACACTTGAGAATTATTTTCAGAAAGGAGAGCAAAAAGACAAAAGTGGAGTATAGGACAGAAAAGGTAACAGTAGAAGACTGGTTCAGAAAGAGAAAATGACAAAGATGATGAGAATGATACTGGGAAGAAAAAAATAACCACAGAAGATTTACTAGAACTAAAACACATCCATTTCTAGTAATAGCTAAGAAAATGAAAGCTATATAGCAACATGGATGACCTACAGATCATCATAATAAATGAAGTAAGTTAAAAACAGAAAGACAAACACACCACAAGATATAACTTACATGGGGAATCTAAAAAACAAAACAAAAGGGGATACAAAAGAACTTATTTACAAAATAGAAACACACTGATAGACTTAGAAAGCAAACTAATGATTACCAAAGAGGAAAGATGGGTGGGTCCTGAAAACTTGGGAATTTTGTATTGATGCATACACACTACTATATTTAAAATAGATAATCAACAAGGATCTACTGTATAGTACAGGGAACTCTGCTCAGTATTCTGTAATAACCCAAATGGAAAAAACTTATTTAACTTATATGCAGAGTCAGTCAGTCAATTCAGTGGCTCAGTTGTGTCTGACTCTTTGCGACTCCATGGGCTGCAGCACATGAGGGCTGCATGATATGCAGAGTACTTCATGCAAAATGCCAGCTGGATGAATCACAAGCTGGAATCAAGATTGCTGGGAGAAATATCAACAACCTCAGATATGCAGATGAAACCACTCTAATGGCAGAAAGCAAAGAGGAACTAAAGAATTCTCCATGAGGACAAAAGCAGAGAATTTAAAAGCTGGCATAAAACTCAACACTCAAAAAACTAAGATTATGGCATCCAGTTCCATCACTTCATGGCAAATAGAAAGGGAAAAATTGGAAACAGTGACAGATTTTATTTTCTTGGACTCCAAAATCACTGTGGACGATGACTGCAGTCATGAAAATAAAAGAAGCTTGCCCCTTGGAAGGAAAGCTATGACAAACCTAGACAACATATAAAAAAGTGGAAACATCACTTTGCTGACAAAGATCCGTACAATCAAAGCTATAATTTTCCCAGTAGTCATGTACAGATGTGAGAGCTGGACTGTAAACAAGGATGAGCATCCAAAAACTGATGCTTTGGAACTGTAGTGTTGGAGAAGACTCTTGAGAGTCCTTGGACTGCAAGGAGATCAAATAAGTCAATCTTAAAGGAAGTCAGTCCTGACTATTCATTGGAAGGACTAATGCTGAAGCTTAATCTCCAATACTTTGGCCACCTGATGTGAACAGCTTGACTTATTGGAAAGGACCCTGATGCTGGGAAAGATTGAGGGCAGAAGGAGAAGGGGACAGTAGAAGATGAGATGATTGGATGGCATCACTGACTCAACGGACATGAATTTAAGCAAACTCCGGGTGATAGTGAAGGACAGGGAAGACTGGTGTGCTGCAGATCATGGCATTGCAAAGAGTCAGACACAACTTAGCAATCAAACAACAAATAGGAAAAGAATCTGAAAAAGAACAGACATATATATATGTATAACTGAATCACTTTCTGTACATCTGTAACTAACACAACATTGTTAATTAACTATACTCCAGTATAAAATTAAAAATTTTAAAAAATGAAAATTACTACTCTGGGAGCAGGACATACATTGTGGGGAAGAATGAGGCTGAAATCTGTTATTTCCACTATAAGCCCAAAACTGAAGTTGTTAGTTGATTGATCATGCCCAACTCTTTCTAACCGCATGAGCTGTGGTCTTCTAGACTCCTCTCTCCATAGGATTTCCCATGCAAGAACACTGGAGTGAGTTGTCGTTTCCTTCTCCAGGACATCTTCCCAATGCAAGGATTGAACCTGGATCTCCTGCATTGCAGGCAGATTCTTTACTGTCTGAGCCACTAGGGAAGCTTCTGTAAACCTGCTCAGTTGTAAAGAGTCTGCCTGCCTATACAGAAGCTGCAGGAAATGTAGATTTGATCCCTGGGTCCAGAAGATCCCCTGGAGGAGGAAATGGCAACCCACTCCAGTATTATTGCCTGAAAGATCCCATAGAAAGGGGAGCCTGGCAGGCTACAGTCCATGGGGCTGCAAAAAGTTGGACACGGCTAAGCAACTGTGCATACAACCCAAGCCTGGTCATAGTACTATTTGATTTTTAAACTACTTATGTGCGATATGCTGATAAAAATAAAAATCCAATAAAGCTCTATTATCTGTTCATTAATTACCTGCAAAGTCCTTTGGTTTTTTACTGTCTTTTTAAAGTAGCTAAAATACAGTAACCGCTCACTAGAGAAACCTCATCCACAGGAATGTAGAGTGAAGTCCACTGTTGTAATTATTTTAGAAAATACAGTTTTACAACAGAAATAATAATATTTTAAGTCTTGTTGGTGGAGGTTTAGTTGCAAAGTAGTGTCCATGGGTTTCTCCACCCAGGAATACTGGAGTGGGTTGCCATTTCCTCCTCCAGGGGATCTTTCTGACCCAGGGATAGAACCCAACTCTCCTTCCTCGAAGGCAGATTCTTTACCACTAAGGCACCTGGGAAGTCCATTTTTAAAGTTTTACATGACAAGAAAAGAGCCTGCTCTGAAACCCCAAGGAATCAGTAACTAGTGATATTCCTACTCTCAGTCTACAAGAAAGCAGGAAAGTGAGAGCATTCTCAACTTCGAATGGAGTGTAGAAAAGGAAGCCCATCCAATGTAAGGTAGAAAAGAGATCAGTAGACTCGAGTTTAAATTTTCTTTTTTTTTTTTTTGTTCCATAATTTGAAACAATTGTACTTATTCAGGAAATAAAATATGAATGAATTGCTCTTGGCTGACTTATACATAAACATTCATGCATATAATGCTAGTGATATATTTGCTTCCTGAATTTTTTTAGTTATTTGTTTTAGAACCAAAGATAAGATGAAGATCACATCCTGGGAGCATCACAGTCCAAACTCAGGTACAAATATGGTAGGGAAAGAAATCTGATCCCTAAGCAAGGCCTTTAGGACTTTTGCTAGCTCTGGAAAAGCATCAAGATTACAAGAAATCAGAAATTATATACCATTGAAATTGGCAGCATTAAGAAAGTCAGAGCCAGAAAGAAACTTAGAGATGGCAAAAGAAATAAAAATGAGAAAATATCAATGTTCTACCCTTATATTTGGTGCAATCGAGAGGTAGAACATTAATAGTCTCAAGGTAGAGTCGAGCTCAGTTTAACAAGTATACATTAAGACCTCCTTTTACAGGCTCTGGTCTATGCAGACATAAATTCTTACTCATTCAAGAAATGTAATGAAGGCCAACTACACTCCTGGCTTGCTCCAAATGGTTATAATAAAACAATGAACCAAATAAGCACATTTTCTGCCTCTAGTGATTATTATGACCAATCAGGCAAGTAAACAAAGTATTAAAGTATGATGGGATTATGGTCGTGGAAGAAGAATATTCAGGGAACTTGCAGAGGCAGCAAACCAAAGGTGGGAAGGCAGAGTTTCCTGCTTTTTAAGCACTTCCTGGGCTAACCAAAACACCTCAGCCCAGTTATGTTGCTTGACTAAGGAATTAAGATATATATGAAGCTTTATCATGCAGCTTGACTATCTGTTTGTTGCCAGAGCACGTTCCTTAATGGTAAGCAAACTGAAAGGAACCAACTTGACTGATACAAAATTATACAATGATGGTTGATTCACATGTATACCCATGGCAGATTCATGTCAATGTATGGCAAAACCAACACGATAATGTATAAATAAAATAAAATAATTTTGTTAAACTCAAAAAAAAAGGACATACCAATTCAAGACCTCTTGGTTGATGTGCAAATTTTCAACTACTGAGTACATTTAACAACTACAGGGGGAAAAGCAGCTCAAAATGACATTAGAAGATAATATATAAGAAACTGTTACTTGCCCAGTTGTGTCTGACTCTTTGTGACCCCATAGTCTGTAGCCCACCAGGCTCCTCTGTCCATGGGATTCTCCAAGCAAGAATGCTAGAGTGGGTGGCCATTTCCTTCTCTAGGGTATCTTCCTGAACCCAGGGGTCAAACCCGGTTCTCCTGAATTGCAGGCAGTTTCTTTACCTTTTGAGCCACCAGGGAAGCTCAATATATAAGAAATCACTATTTATAACTCTATAGATAAGTACTTACTGTCTTTTTCTGCTCAGTTGTTCATCGTGTCTGACTGGCCCCACAGACCATAGCCTGCCAGGCTCCTCTGCCTGTGGGATTTTCCAGACAAGAATACCACTCGAGTGGAGTGCTGTTTCCTACTCCAGGGAGTCTTCATGATCCAGGGATCGAACCCATGGGTCTTGCATCTCCTGCATTGGCAGGCAGATTCTTTTCTCCTAGTGCCACCTAGAAAACCTGCTTATTGTCTCTGATGACTTAGAAAAGGGTAAAAATGCCAACCCCCTTCAGCTTGGTTTATGCTTCTCATTTTCTGACACCCTGGATGCCTTCACTGCTTGAATAAATGTTTCAAGCTAGAAGTCGTATGCTCCACTGAGCTTTATGTTTCAATAAACAGAAATAATTTCTGTTCAATGATAGTTCTCACAATGAAAGTTGGGTATATAATACATTAACTGTGCTAATTACTCTGAGAAGAAGAACATACAATTAATTTTACACATTGTATTGCATGGTTTCCTTTTATTGTTTTATTTTGGCAGATGTATTTCCTTGAATATTTTTGTTAGAGAAGTTCAATTTTGTTAGAGAAGCGGAATTTCAGAGTTAAGCAGAAGACTCTGGATTCTCAGAACTTCACTTTGTCCCATCTGTGAAAGCCACCTGAAAGTGAGCCAAAGCTTTCTGTGACATCACTGATACTCCTTTCCACGGCAGCTAACCAACAGGCAGAAGACGGGGTTTGCCATTAAGAAAGAAATGACTTAATTCATTGATGTATTTTATGCTACCAAAAACTTGCTGAGATCATAGATAATAAAGGCCATGGAGAATGACTCTAGTTGCATTAATTCTTTCTTCTCAGAAAGACATTTCCAGCCTCATAAAATGTGACATTTAACATACAAAAATACCTATTTCCCAAATGACAATGTGTTTTAATTCAGAATGTCTAGGGTCAGAATTTATTGAGGACAACAGCATTTTTTAAAAGGAGTCATAAAAAGCATGGCCAAGTTAATTTCTTACCACCAAACAATGGGATATCGACAATAAGTGAGAACTTTCAAACTTAGAATTTGATAGAGTAATCATATCATGCTCAAAAATGAACCTGTATCAAGAGTGTTCTACAATCTAGAAACTATGGGGATACTCAGAGATCATGGAACTCGAATTTTTTGAACAGTTTATTTAAGGTATAATTGACATATAACAACTGCAACTTTTAAATAAATAAGTATACCCCCAGAAATATTGCGGGTTCAGTTCCAGACTGCAATAAAGCAAATATCACAATAAAGCAAGCCACAATTTTTTTTTAAATTTTTTTGGTTTCCCAGTGCAAATAAAAGTAATGTTTATACTACAATGTAGGCTATTAGCTTCCCTGGTGGCTCAGAGGTAAAGAATCTGCCAGCAATGCTGGAGACTCGGTTCAATCCCTGGGTCAGGAAGATCCCCTGGCTGAGGAAATGGCAGTCCATTCCAGAGGAGACCAGAGGGCTACATCCAGGGGGTTGCAAGCGTTGGACACTACTTAGGGACTCAGGTTCGATCTCCAGATTGGGAAGATCCTCTGGAGAAGGAAATGGCAACCCACTCCAGTATTCTCTCGCCTGGAAAATGCCACAGATGAGGGAACCTGCTAGGCTACACTCCGTGATATCACAGAGTCGCACACTACTGAGAAACTTCACTTCTCGTTGTATCATCATCACAACCAAGGTAATAAACATATCTATCACCTCCAAAAGTTCTCTTGTGTCTCTCTATGGTGCCTTGTGTATAAGGGTATCAAGAATCCTCCCAATAAAAAAGCCAGATGCATGATTTCTACATTAGTGATCTTTTCAGTATGCCACACTGCTTGTTCTATGACTTCTGTGAAACTATACTGAAGGACTTGGAGAAGAAAATGGCGGCCTGCTCCAGTGTTCTTTCCGGGACAATCCATGGACAGAGAAGCCTGGCAGGCTATGGTCTATGTGGTCGCAGGAGATGGACACGACTTAGCCACTAAACCATTACCACCACCACCACACTGCAGGGCTAACTTTCAGTAGCTATATCAATCTAACTTATAATTTGTGATTAATGGGATTAAAATTGATTGGATGAACACAATTTCACTCAAAGTAACATAAAACTCATCAATCTATGTTGGCTACTGATATCTTCTTTAAAATTGGCACTCTTGGGTATGATTCCTAAATTCCAGGATGAAGTGCATCGACATCTGTTATACAATATGAACATTTCACACCCATCCTCACTGACTCCAAGACACTGAATAATCAATGAGTTCAGCAAACTCCTTAGCTAGAACAGAATACCTTTTAGCTACAGCGGAATTTCAAAAGGATAAAAGAGATCTGGAGGCCAAATTATCAATGAAGGGGGAAAATCATATTTTTAAAGCAAAAATAAATATTCTTTAACTTTGGGAGTGAAATTCCAAACATTCTATATAGTTGCTTCAAATTCTTTATCCACACCTTGCTGCTGCTGCTGCTGCTGCTGCTAAGTCACTTCAGTCGTGTCCGACTGTGTGCGACCCCATGGACTGCAGCCTACCAGGCTCCTCTGTCCATGAGATTCTCCAGGTAAGAGAACTGGAGTTGGGTGCTATTGCCTTCTCTGCCACACCTTGCTACATATGCTTTAAAAGTATTTTTTTTTCTCTAACTTTTGACTATAGAATACATATTTTCAGGTTCACCCAAACTCATAGCAAGGCAATTCTGAAAGCATCTAAGTGTACTTCACTACACTCATGGGAAGAGTTAACTTGATTTATTTAAGCAGAGCTTTTAATATGAAGGGGCTTTCCTGGTGGTTTAGATGGTAAAGAGTCCGCCTGCAATGCAGGATACCCAGGTTCGATCCCTGGGTTGGGAAGATCCCCTGGAGAAGGGAATGGCTACCCACTCTAGTATTCTTGCCTGGAGAATTCCATGGACAGAGGAGCCTGGAAGGCTACACTCCACAAAGAGTCAGACATGACTGAGGAACTAACGCTTTGATCTGAAGATTGGATTGCTACCTTGAGCTTATTAAGTGAATCATTCTGTTTATAGGGTACTGCAAATTTCCATAGCCAGGTTGGTTTGAAAATTTTTAAATGTTATTTATCTTTTATATTTGTCAAGTTACTAGAGGGAACTACCTGGAAAGTAACTATATATACCCTGAAGAGTAATTATCCAATTATATTGCCATTAGGATTGGTGTAGTCTAATGAACACTGACACAATTTTCAAAAAACATCAGAATTAGCTGCCAAGACAGGTACAAATGAAACAGCATAGGGAAACATTCAGAAGGGAGGTATTTTCCCCACTGAACTATTCAATACCTGTCCTTTTCCTGCCATATCTCTGCAAATTATTTCATCCCTTTCATCTCTTCCAATGTTGCCATCTTCCCTTTCCATTCTTCATTTTTTCTTGTTTTTCTCACTGTTTGCTCCTCACTCTTCAATGTAAAAGCCACAAGCAGTTGGAAGTCTGTGATACCCACCTGTTCCCAAGAGTGTCTCCTGGCCCCTTCTTCCTATTTTCTCAGTATACCCTTTAGTCCATGCACAGATTTGTCAAAAAGCTTCCAACAGGCATAACCTGGCAACACTTTGCCTCAGTTGTCCAGGGATTCTCTTGATATTTGCAATAAGTATTCTATGGTGTCTTTGCAAAGGTAACCTGGAGTAGTGTGTTAGTCACTCAGTTGTGTCCGATCCTTTGTGACCCCATGGACTGTAGCCTGCCAGGCTCCTCTGTCCATGGGATTCTCCAGGCAAGAATACTGGAGTGGGTAGCCATTCTCTTCTCCAGGGGATATTCTAGACCCAGGGATCAAACCCAGGTCCCCTGCATTGCTGGAAGAGTCTTTTACCATTTGAGCCACCAGGGAAGCTACTCAGATACTATTATCATGACAATATTAAAAATGAAGGACTGGGTACAGAAAGTTTGACTAACTTTCCAAGATCACATATCTGGACAGTCAATGAGCTGGAATTTTGAATCATGCAGTCTTGCTCTAGAATACAAGGTCTACAAATAAATTGGAATTGTTCTGATTGCTGTTGTAACTTGATTATAGTCATATGTCAACAAGGGCCTTACTCATCTCAGTTATGTGTTTGTCCTCAAATTTGTGAACAAAATCTTATTACATTTGATATCCCTTGCGTACAAGCTCAGGTCAGTGGTAGAAACAAACGCATCCCAACATGCAAATGATCAGACATGTTCAATGCTGACAACCCATTAGCCAAAGCACATCACAAGACCGAGTCTGAATCTTTGAAATGGGGATATATAAGAGATGGATGCCAGGAAGTAGGAAAGCTTATTTTTGCAATGTTTACTTTGAAGCTAGTAATATAAATTCTTTAATGCAAATACAATAAAAATTATGTATATGGAGAATAAGGTTGGTATTGTTTACTACCATGACAGACAGAGACAGACAGTAGAAAATGCTAAACAACTAACTGAAATATTTTGATATGTTTAGTGCACCAAGAATTTATTATAATAGCTAAAGAGAAGAGTAATTACTATGATGGTGAGGATTTTAAAAAAGGTCTTTGGAAACTGGGCCAAGCATAATGAAGAGACAAAACTAGAGATGTAATTTAGTTCATCTTCCCTCTCCTAGAGAAGACAACATAAATTACTTTCAGCCAAAAAACTACTTCTCCTAGTTTTGAATTTCTCATTTAACAAATCCACATTTACCTCATTTTTTATTTAAGTCCTTCACAGAAATATGAGATATGACACTTTTACTAATACTTTGAAATGCTCAAATAAAAAGCACTACTAAACAGTAATTAAATACACCGCATCATTACCTTTTATAGTACCTATAGGCAATTTAAATGTATTTTTTTGCAGTATACAAGGATATGCTCAGTTAAAAAGCAAAATCATTATAAGACTGATTGGTCTCAACATTTTCTAAGCAGAAATTTAATATTTTCTTTAATTCTCATTCAAGTCAGCCTGCTCAGAAAATGCATAAAGTTCAACATATTCAGCTGTTTTTAAGTTACCTGAAAAGGGGGAAATAATGCACTTTCTTGTTCTAGAATAAAAAAGAATTGCAAAAAGCCTGTACATAATTTAAAAACAGCTTACATTTATAACTTTAGGCTCTCTAAGTGTTGATTATTCAGTAGGAAACAACTGCTTAGCTAAATGTGAAAGCTACCAAAAAAATCCTATTATGAAAAGTGTTCCTTCTTCCAAGGCTGACTCCTTATATTTTTGAAATGTATGCAAAATCTCAAGGTGTGACCCAAATTTTAGTCCCAAGCACTTACAAAAGGATGCTAAATGTTTCTCAGAAGATCCTCTTGTTAATCTACATGTCAGAGTATAAGCCGGAAGAGGAAACCTCTTAGATAAGGATATAATGTTCAGAAAAAGGCCAATTTCAGTAGTGGTTTTTTTTCTTCAAATAGATCTGAAGATGGAAGCCCTTTTGTCATCTTCTTGTAGCAACTCAAAATGAACAGCTTTTACTATTTGTGAGGAAATTCTCTGGCAGGTCTGAGAATAGGAAAGGGAAGAAATTGCCATTAGTCAGATACCCTAAGATCACAATAGTAGTTTTAGAGTCTCACCTCCTATTCTAGATTAACTCTGTACTTTCTCAAGATTGACCTCTCAACCTTAACTCTCGAATTAGAATTTGACCTCAGGAGCATGCTTAGGGCATCTTCAGGGCAAGCATTTGGTACCTAAGGCCCAATTTGGTGCTGCCAACTTGCCTCACTGAGAACCTTCCTCCCACAGGCTCAGCAAAAGCACTCCTATGAAATACGCAGTTGATTGACTCAAGGTACAGTTACACCTTCTCCCACCAAAGATCCACCTCCCAGCCACCAGCCATCAAGGAGAGAACTTCTCTACAAAAGAGTCGCAGAAGTTCTAGAAATTAGAATGGAACCCATCAGCAGAAAATGCCAATGTTCTGGGTACCCACAGCAGCCTTTAAAGAGGGGCACGAGGCACAATTCCTGAAACAGATCTCCTAGGACCCTTCTACTCTGTGTCACATGGGGAACAGGTGGAGGGGAGCCAGAACCAGGGCAGGCCCAGCAAGGGCAGGGCTCATGTCAGGGGTTCCTTAGACTGCTCGATCTAAGTACAGCCATCATGATCTATGGCAAATTCATTCCCTTCCTTAGAAGTCCTTGTCCATCTCTCTCTGCTTTCTCATTTTCCCTACGGGATACTTTTGGAACCTTCGTAAGACACTGGTTTCCTCTGAACAAAGTTTACTCCTTTATGATCTGTATAGGAAACCTACATTCAGATCATTTGGCTGAGCAGTATTTTAAAAATAACATTAAGCACAATTGTACATCTGCACAATGGCTGGTAATATGCTTCTTGTCATCATAAGGCAATGGTGAATAACAGCCAAGAGTCACATGGCCTTGGCCTAAAACACTGGGGATGTTATTATGTACATTAAGGTTGACTGACAGTAAGAAAGCAATACACCCATGCCTGTGATTCAATATATTTATCTGCAAAATAAAGAAAATAGTATCTATGCCACAGGACTCAGTCAAAGATAAAATAAGTTACAAATGTAAAGTACATGAAATAGTTTCAAGTAAACAGCAGGTACTCGGTAGAGGATGGTTGTTGTTGATAACACCACCATCATTATCATTACCATCATCATCATCTAAGGCAGTGATTCTCAGCATTGCTTGCCAATTAGAATTAGCTTGGGAAGCTTTTAAAAAGACAGAATCTCAAACCAATTAACTCAAAACTTTAGGAGTAAGACCCAAATATCAATACTGGGTAGTCTCATAACCAAGAGAACTTTTTCCAATTTTTGTCCAGTTTCATGACACTGCCCTATTAATCAGCCCCACATTTATTATGTATCTGTTATGGTTCCCCAGATTGTCCTCCATTCTATTTTGTTATCAATATTTACTAAGCTCTTACTCTCCACACACTGAGCTGGATCTGTGATGTAGGCATAGGTAACACATCTAAAATACAAGCCCTTACCAAGGGGAAACAATTTACAGGGATAACAGATACGCAAATACATATAAACACTGTGAAATTCCCAGTAAGGAATAAATGGTGATACAGAGAATAATTTCAAACATGTTAGGGGAGCAACTTAAGCCCAATAGTCAAGGAAGGTCTCTATTTGTTTCTCTGCCCTGGAAAGCTTGTTAGAACTGCAGACTCTTGGACATTACCCTGGGCCTATTCAGAATCTGCATTTTATGTTCCTCATAATCCAACTTCAACAATTATAAACGCATGGCCAAGGTTTCTTTTATAGCCCTTGCTCTAATTATTTTGAAGCAAATCATCAACATCTTATAAGCATATCTATAAATATTTTAGTGTGTATCATTAAAGATAAAGCCTCTTCTCCTAGGCTTTTAATTTGAATAACTGAGTAGATGCAGATACTGTTTAATGAGATGTAGAAAAGAGAGAGAGAAATTGACAGGTTTTTTGTGGAGACAGTGGTAGGAAATGAGAGGACTAGAGTTATCCTTTAGACACTTATCAGGCAACCATTAGAGCTGCAGGAATGCCGGAAGATGTATGATCCAGGAGATCAGAGGAACGCTCAAGGTCAGGGATATACACTCAGGAGTCATCAATATCCAGGACTCTGTGGAAGAGGGCAAGGGTGGGATGATATGGGAGAATGGCATTGAAACATGTTAATTATTATATGTGAAATCAATCACCAGCCCAGGTTTGATGCTGGGGACTGGTGCACCAGGATGACCCAGGGGGAGGGAATCGGGAGGGAGGAGGGAGGGGGGTTTTGGAGGGGGAGCATATGTAAACCCATGGTGGTTTCATGTCAATGTATAGCAAAACCAACACAATAAAGTAAAGAAAATTAAAAAAAAAAAATAAACCTGTATGACAAATATAAAGGAGACGGTAAACTGAGAGTAAAGGAAGTCTAGTCCCAGGCACTGGGGCATGTAGATGACAGGATCAGGGCAGAAAAGAACCCTGAGATACCATACCAGTCACACTAGAAGATGGTCTTCCCTGGTGCCAGCTGTTAAGAATCTGCCCTCCAATGCAGGGGACATGGGTTCGATCCTTGGTCAGGGAACTAAGATCCTACTTGCTATGGGGCAACTAAGACCACAGGCTATGGAGCCCATATACTACAACTAGAGAGTTTGGGTGCTGCAATGAAAGATCCCCATCACACAACTAAGTTCTGATAAAGTCAAATAAATAGACACTAAATATATATATATATATATATATATATAAAGAGTATGGAGCTGTCTGTAGGGCCTAACACAAGAGAAGGATTCCAAGAAAGACTGCTCCTTGATCCTGACTGATTCAAAATAGAATGAGTACATATTACTATCTGCTGGATTTGGCAATTGGGGACACTGATGAAGAGGTTTATACAAAGAGGCCATAAACCCAAATGAAACAGGTTAGATTAAGAGGCCAACAGTATTTCCTCTGAGTTTCATTATCCTACAGATGTGTCCAGACCCATCATGTGGTATGTGGAAAATACTGAAGTTTTTGAATTATCTCCTTTTTTTACATAAACTGGATGAAAGAATGACAGAAAATGCAGATGAAATGGGAGAACATAAATATAATCAATATAGACAACTCTCATGAGACAGTTTGCCATGGAAGGAGCAAAATAATGAGATATAAGCTGAGAAAGTTTATGGTGTCAAGTAAAGATTTGTGCTCTTAATCGTTCCTTTTTGATTTATTAGCTTTTCTTTACTTTATGGATGAGAGATAATTATAGCATCTGTATCCTGAGGGGAATGATTATGGAGAGGAGAGTTTTGTGATACAGAAAAAGAACAGGAGCAGCAGAAACATTAAATCTCTAAGAGTGAAAACAGGCAAGGGATTCTGAGCCCAAGTGTGGGACTGGACTGAAGAGGAGACCTGGCTTCATTTTCTTTCCACTGGATCCAGAGGACAAGGCAAAGGTTCTGCATCTGTGTGCTGGCAAATTTGAAAATCAGGGTCTGGGAAGGTGAGGGTGGTTGTCTCCTGCAGTTTTGTTTTCACCAAAATGTCAGAAAAGTAGTCAAGTGTAAAAGAGTGGGAATGACACCTTATTAGGAAGAGGCAGCACACTGGCCTGCGACGGCGAGTGTCCATTTGAAACTACCCGCTCAAGATTTTAAAGTGAAATCAGTCAACCAGGCTGTGAGACTTTCTTCAGAAGACGATATAAATCGCACTAATACTGTTCATCAGTTGCTAAGTTGTGTCCGACTCTGCGACCCCACGGAATGTAGCCCGCCAGGCTCCTCCACTCAGGACTAACAACTGGTTACAGTTTGGAGAATAGAGACTGTTCTGTGTGTCTTCAACCCTTGCTTTTCCTTCCACCTGAGAACTTTGAGACTTGGTTCAATGCAGAATCTGGTTACACTGAGCACAACTCACACTGCATTCAGCAAAAGATACTCACTAATCCCTTCTCTGACTCAGCTGAGGCTGGTGTCCAGTGGGTGGTTTGGCTTGCAAGCAGGTTACTGGGATTACTGGTGATTGTGTGGATGAAACTGCTCTGGTTACTACAGGTCCCACAGGGGCTACAGGGATTGATTCCAGTAGGAGTCCACTCACCCACAACATGAGTCATGACCATTGCAGAGAAAATGCCAAAGGGGGTTCCTTGGAACAGGGGAGTAAAATCAATGGTTGAAATCGTAAGAGATAGTCTGGTAACAGAGAAGGAAGGAACTAATAAAAGCATTATTTTTAAAAAAGGGAAACTAGAGAAATGAAATTGCTATAGAAAGTTTTCCAGGTTTTGTTAACATAAGTGAAGTTTAAAAACTCAAAATTTCAGTGCCCTTTTGCAAAGTAATATTAACAAATAGAATGTGTGTCTCTTTTGGTGATTCTATAAGTAGCTGAAATATATTTTTGATACATTTTCCCTGGAACTATGAACTATTAAGCTAGCATAACAGCATAAATATCTGATAATAAGGCTTTATAAGATTTAAAATAAATTCTGGTGTTGAACATTCACTCTCAATTGTATATTCCATTTACAGCATCATCATACTGTTGAAAAGATTCTTAAAGTACACCAGAATCACAAATATTGGAATCTTAGCTACTTTAATATGCATGAATGGTAAAAGTCACGAGCACTTTTGAAAGTATGCCTCTGTTTGATCACTTTTATATGCTTTAGGAAAAACTAATATACATTATTTAATTTCCACATCCCCTCTGACCCTAATTAAGAGCCCAGCAGATATGCTTGTATTGTAAGCATCAATTAAAAAGGTTCAGGTCATATTAGCTATACATTTATTCCACTACATCAAAGGCTTCATACTAAGGACATGCTCTTCCTTTAAATCCTTCCTCACGGTTAAACTGAATTTTTAATGGTAATGTGACTTCTTGTGAATATCTACCTTGCCATTCCCTTCTCTGAACTATTTCTGTGTATTTGTATATGTGTAAGGGTAATTTGAACTTTTAATAGCAAGAAGATATAGCAGATTGGATGAAGAGAACTTAAATGTACCTAGAGATACTGAGATTGCTTACATTTGTAAATTAAGTTCTGGTAAAATAAAATAAATGTATTTCATCAGTTCAGTTCCGTCACTCAGTCATGTCCAAGTCTTTACAATCCCCTGGACTGCAGCACGCCAGGCTTCCCAATCCATCACCAGCTCCTGGAGCTTATTCAAACTCATGTCCATCGTGTCTGTGAGGCCATCCAACCATCTTTTCCTCTGTCATCCTCTTCTCCTCCCACCTTCAATCTTTCCCAGCATCAGGCTCTTTTCTAGTGAGTCAGTTCTTTTCATCAGGTGGCCAAAGTATCAGTTTTCAATTTGGAAGCCATTTACTAGGTGTGTTTTTAGACCTCTCTAATTAACTCCATTTTTAAAAGTTTCACCTTTAAAGTGAATTTTCTTTCACAGCCACAAAGAAAAGTTTAAAGTCAAGTGTGATTAAAACTATGAACATAAGCAAACCTTTGTTCTAAACCTGTTTACGCTTTTTCTACTTTGCTGCCTAGAAGCAGCCACTCCAAGTCTTTTGTCTTCCTCTTTCCTGATTTACATCCTCTTTTTAATTCATTTTTATTGACGCATAGTTGCTTTATAAGGCTGTGTGTACAGCAAAGTGTATCAGTTAGATGCAGGCATGCATGCCCTATTCTTTGGATTCTGTTCCCATTTAGGCCACCACAAGGCAGTGAGTAGAGCTCCCTGTGCTAACGGGAGTGAGTGAGTCAAAGCAGATTTTCACTTGTTGCAGTTGCTGTTCAGTCACTCAGTCATGTCCGACTGCGTGCAACCCCACGGACTGCAGCACACCAGCCTTCTCTGCCCTTCACCGTTTCCCAGAGTTTGCTCAAACTCATATCCATTGAGTTGGTGACGCCATCCAACCATTTCATCTTCTGTCGTCCCTTTCTCCTTTAGCCCTCAATCTATCCTAGCATCAGTTCAGTTCAGTCGCTCAGTCGTGTCCAATTCTTTGTGACCCCATGAACCGCAGGACGCCAGGCCTCCCTGTGCATCACCTACTTCCAAAGTCTACCCAAACTCATGTCCATTGAGTCGGTGATGCCATCCAACCATCTCATCCTCTGTCGTCCCCTTTCCTCCTGCCCTCAATTTTTCCCAGCATTAGGGTCCTTTCAAATGAGTGAGCTCTTTGCATCAGGTGACCAAAGTATTGGAGTTTTAGCTTCAACATCAGTCCTTCCAATGAACACCCAGGACTGATCTCCTTTAGGATGGACTGGTTGGATCTCCTTGCAGTCCAAGGGACTCCCAAGAGTCTTCTCCAACACCACAGTTCAAAAGCATCAATTCTTTGGCACTTAGCTTTCTTTATAGTCCAACTGTCACTTCCGTACATGACCATGGGAAAAACCATAGCCTTGACTAGACTGACCATTAACCTTAGATAATCTGCTATTCTTGAAACCATTTATAATACACTGATGGCACTAACTAGAAAGAAACAGGTATCTGTGAAGTTTCTTTAACTCTATACATGGCTTCCTGCTCATTACTTACTCAAAATACAGATATACTCAGTGTAAAGATGGGCATTGGCATTGATACATTGGAAATTGATCTTTAAGGAAGCTTTCTAATAGAGACTATATATTACAACTGTTATTCACACTCATTCTGTCCTCAACTAGTACCCTCTGTGTTGATTGTTTAAATGTAAGTCTTCTTTCCAATTACTTTTATTTCTCTCTGGCTTCTCTCATTAGATAGTTACATTTCAAATTTTTATATGTGTAATATTTATTTTAAAAATTTATAAAGGAGTTAATATTTGCATACATAATATTGTAAAACAACTAACAAACTACATGTAAGAAACACATATTTGCATCTGTATATGTATATGAAAAGTTATGCTTTAACAGTGAACTAGTCAAAGTAGCAAACGCATTCCTATAAAAAGTCTACAATCACTATTCTTAAACATTTTACTGTAGGTAATAGTTGGTGCATATGTACAGACAAAATGATACAACAGCAGACGCACACAGAAAGTGGATGAAGCAGAATTATACAAGTATAATAATAATCACAGCATGATTACCTACTCAAAAAAATTAAAAGCAGGAGAGCAATCATTATTACATCTTATAAGAATATTCATTATGATGCTTAATATAAAATTAAAATTTTAGTAATTGTTAGCTATCATCTACTAACTACATTCACAACTTCAACATAATTAAGGAAATATACTGTTTATAGGATAACTACTATCAAGTTTTAAAATTTACAAGAAGGGCACAAGATCTATGTAAAGATACTTTAAAGCTTTACTGAAATACATATTAAAAAGTCTTGAAAATAGATTTTTCCATTTGGGGTATGATTTAGTATTATAAAGTAATAATTATCACCAAATTATTCTATGAGTTTGCTCATTCCCCATACAAATATTAAGCAGTTCTTCTGTTTGTCTTATTTTTGTTTTGAACCAGTCAAACGAACACTAAAATTTGTGTGGAAATTTTAAAATTTAAAAAAGGAATAAAGAAAGATTAAGGAGTGATAGCTAGCACTACTATATATTTTAAGAATATTTTAAGATTACAATAATTCACAGTTTGGTGCTGGTGGCTGAACTGAACAACAAAAAAAAATTGATCCAAAATATGAAGTCCTCAAATGCAACAAAATGCACAAATATTTGATTATTTAGTAATACTGATGGCACTTAAAATCATCAAGAGAAAATAAATTTTTCATAAAATTGTTTTTTACATGACTAGAAAGCAGTCTAGATGAAAAATGACAAAACAGAATAAAAGGAAAGTTGAACTTCTATATCATTTCTTACTGAAGAATAAACCCAGAGAGAGCAAGGATATAAACATGACAATAAATAAAAATACACAAAACTCATTACCCCAAATCCAGAGGCTAAGAGAGATAATACTGATATAGAGTATAAATATTAGCAATCTGTGAATGTCAAAATGAATAAACAAAGTAGATAAACAATAATCTGTGATAAATGTGGTATATTACAAAAACCTTGTTTTCTTAACAAGAAGAGGCTTCAAAATCAGTAAAAGAAAAAAATCACTAACAGTCAATAAAGAAGATGGGTGAACAATGAACTATAGGTAAATAAATGGCTCTTAAGTCAATTCTCTTTGCTCTATTACATTCATGCCTAGGTAAATATTTATTTAAAATATAATATTATTTTTCAGCATTCATAAAGGTAAAAAGTATAAATTTCCTTTTGGTAATACTGTGTAGACACAGTAACTGTAACAAATTTTGGGTGGAAACATACATTTCTATAATTTATTGAAGGATAATTCCGCAGCACCTGTCAAAATAGTGTTCATACCATTGATCTTAAATTTATTAGAACATATCCACAGATGTTGGAGAAGGAAAGGGCAACCCACTCCAGTATTCTTGCCTGAGAATTCCCACGAACTGTGCTCGTGGGTTACAGTCCATGAAGTCACAAAAGTCACTGGACACGACTTAGTGACAAAACAACAATAGCAACAATCAAAAGATATATATATTTGCCAAAACTTTTTAATTACTGCAACTCTATTGGACAAAATATCAGAAAATGTCTACATGTCCATTAGAAAGAGCGGAACTGAATAATTAGATCCATATCATAATTGCTGGTGGGAGGGAAAACAAGGGTTCGGGATTTAAACATGGTAAAGAGACCTTTCCACTAAATTGTTCTTTTTGCTGTATGATATTTTAACAAGCACACACATTACCTCTTAAAACACACACACACACACACACACACACACACAAACACACACATACACAGACAAATAATATTGATTAAAGAAAGTAGCCCCAAGGGAGAGTGAAAAGTGGAAAGGGAATATAATAAAGCCAAGGGTGAGGCTGATCCAGAAAATATGAAAATTCATCCTATGAGGTGTATATTTGCAAAAGGTGGGACCCAAAATATATTTAATGTGATAAGGGTATAGCCATATATACACATTTGTGACAAGAGGATTAAAAAGAAAACGTTTTCTGAAAGAAGCAAAACTATGTGTGATGTGAAAGCTCTCATATGGAGTAGATGGTACATCATACACTTAACAGTATCCTTACATTAGAAAGTGACATAATTGACAAAAGCTCTCTTTTGATAAAATGTCTTTTATTATTCCAAAGTTTATCTCAGATTTTAAAACACATACTTTATAGGACATTGTTACAATGGATCCCAGGCTTTCTGATTTTACCCCTTAATTCAGTAATACAATTTTGAATGTTTACAAGCTTGGAAGAATGGCATGGGCATTATTTTTCTCTACTGAGAAGCTGTGTGATATTGTACTCTCTGACAATATAGTAATTCTACTTTCTAGGTAAATGCAGAGCTGCAGAAATCAGCAAAACCGGGGGAGAGGAAAATGATTTGTTTGTGAAAACTGAAGAGCCACTAGGACATTTATCTCAATGAAAGCCACTGCTTTCTTGTATTTGTATCATGTCAGGTTGGTACAGCTTGTAAAACTCTCTAGCATAAATTGACATTTTATTTTTGACTGGAACAGCAACTCTGAGCAGCAAGGGAAGCTATTATTATGAATAAAGAAACTGTTTTGTGTGATTAGGTCAGTGTCAAAGGAACTGGTAAACGGTAGAGCCAGCTATGAGAAACCTAGACAGCAGCATATTAAAAAGCAGAGACGTCACTTGACTGACAAAGGTCCATCTAGCCAAAGCTGTGGTTTTTCTGGTAGTCAAGTATGGATGTGACAGTTGGATCATAAAGAAGGCTCAGCGCCAAAGAACTGATGCTTTTGAACTGTGGTGTTGGAGAAGACTCAACAATTCCTTGGATTGCAAGGAGGCCAAATCAGTCAATCCTAAAGGAAATGAATCCTTAATATTCATTGGAAGGACTGATGCTGAAGCTGAAGCTACAACAGTATGACCACCTGATGGGAAGGGCCAACTCTTTGGAAAAGACCCTCATGCTAGGCAAGACTGAAGGCAGGAAGAGAAGGGGTCGACAGAGGATGAGATGGTTGGATGGCATCATCCACCCAATGGACATGAGTTTGAGCAAACTCCAGGAGATAGTGAAGGACGGGGAGCTTGGCATTCTTCAGTCCATGGGGTCACAAAGAGTTGGACAGGACTGAGCAACTGAACAGAAGCTCTGAATACTAGGCTATTTGAGTCACTGAACTCATTTATATTATTTATACATATTCCTAGTGGCTCAGATGGTAAAGGATCTGCCTGCAATGTGGGAGAGACTTGGGTTCGATCCCTGGGTTGGGAAGATCCCCTGGAGAAGGAAATGGCCACCCATTCCAGAATTCTGGCCTGGAAAATTCCATGAACAGAGGAGCCTGGCAGGCTACAGTCCATGGGGTCGTAAAGAGTCAGACATGACTGACTTTCACTTTCATACAGTACATAAATATATACTCACTCAGTGTTTTTGCTTTTGTTTTGTTTTTTGCTATTTCCTTTTTCTTCCTCTAAATCTGGTTAACTCTTTTATGCTTTCTGGAAATCTTTTCTTTTTCACTTAGCTGAGATGTTGGATCCCAGAGGAATATGGAGTCAAAAAGGATACACACACCTACCCACCCCCACCCTTCACACACACAGACACACACAGCCAGAAAACACGTGGTGTAAGGATAGAACATATATGATTGCTTGAGGAGAAAAGAAGATACTGGGGATTAAAGTAAAGGAAATTAGTAGGGACCTACTGTTTAGCACAGAGATCTACACTCAATATTTTATAATAACCTATATGGGAAAAAATCTGGAAAAGTATATATATGCATATGTATGCATGTGTATATGTGTGTATGTATGTATACACATATGCATGCATTCATATATGTGTGTGTGTGTGTGTGTGTGTGTCTGATTCTTCGTAACCCCAAGGACTGTAGCCCACCAGGCTCCTCTGTCTGTGGGATTCTCCAGGCAAGAATACTGGAGTGGGTTGCCAGTTCTTTCTCCAGGGGATCCTCCTGACCCAGGAATCAAATCCACATCTCTTTTAGTCTCTGGCATTACACGTGGATTCTTAACTACTGCACCGCTGGGTTTGCCCACGTGTGTGTCTATGTATCTTAGAAAATGGAATCACTCTGCTGTACATAGAAAATTGAAGCTACATTTTAAATCAACTATACGTCAATAAAAATATTAGAGGTGTAACAAGAAGAAAAAATGACATCTAATATACAGACATTCCTGAGAACACAAAGCAAGAGATAATCAGAGAAGAAATGAAAGGTTCAGCCTTTGAAGGAGGAGAGACTTTTCTTACTCACCGTAGGACAGCAAAGAAGATGGGTGGAGAGAATTTTGGACAGTTGGTCCTTAGCCTGCTCCTTTAAAGGTGGGTATGAAGACCATGTTCAGATTATAACAAACCACAAATTCATGACAAGTACATTGTATTTCATCGCATAATGATATTGAAAGAATCATTCATACAATACTCACATATATTATTATAAACCTCTGTTAGTACTAAGGAACAAAATGTAATCATATCTGTCTTACTTTTAAAGTTTTAATAGATTTATTAGAAGGATAAAAGGCAATCAAGCTAAGTTCAGAACAGACTGAGGGTTATAAGATAGCTTGGTGGTGAAAATATTTGATTCAGTAAAAATAAAGCTAAATGTCTGAAAGGACTTGTGTGAACTCTTAAGCCTTATAGATAGGAAGATTTCTGTCACGAACACGTGTGTCCCTGCTTTATCCTCAATGACAGATTGTAAGCATCCTGAGTGAAAACTTCATTTTCTATCTATCTTCTATAATACATTCCATAATACATCAGTGTCATATACAGCCTTTATATTCTGACACTAAAGAAATTGGTATTTGATATATAAATCTACCAAAGACTTATATGTTTGTGTGTTTCCTGAATCATACAGGCATGAAATGAAAATAACTGCATTCGTTCTGCCACTTACAAACAGAGAAGGTTGTTTAACCTAAAGTAAGTTTAACAATCATTATTCTATGACTCTTTCATGAAGATTAAATAAAACAATTCATATAAAGCACGTAGCACAACACATCACCCATGGTAAACTTGCCATAAATGTGAGTAATCATCACTTAGTAGTCTTCATCAATTGATTTATAAGTTGATCAAATGATGATCACCTTGCATAAAGGAAGAAACCATGTACTTCCTTCCAAAACACTAGAGATGGAAATATTCTGGATGTTCACTGTGTCTCATACAATGCTACAGTCTGGTCATTCTCAAAGCAGCTACTCATACTTTTAAGTACTTCCTAACTTTGAAATTAACTACTGCATAGTTTTTCATGGTAAGATAAACTGAGAAAGCTTACATCAGGTTTAGTTGCATGATTTGACCTGACAAAATGTCCATATCTTTCTAAAAATGGACCTGAATTTTCCTATCAACTTTGTGTCACTCTCCAAAAGTAGATCTGAGACACAAGACTCCAGATTAGGAGCTGTGAGCCAGAGTCCTCCCTGTGAACTCCTACCTCTCTCTCAAAAACAGGATACAGCTTGGCTCCAAACTGCTTTTCACAATTCTTACATTCAGTACGTGATTGAAATAAAGATCCATTCAGACTCCAGTCTCACTGCAGATAAATAAGTGATGAGCAAAATCTCCAAGACAGGTGGAGCTCGTGATGGACAAACAAGCTGAATACATAAGCACGCATGAAAGACCAATTTTGAGCACACATCCTAAACCCCTTTGTTCTTCTTGGGTACATCATGTGATGTCAAAAATTCTTTTGGTGGAGGAGTTTTCTTTGAAGTTTTCAAGGGATATGTAGGTTTGCTTCATATTATTGTTGTCTGAATAGTAACATGATACAAGGTTCCTGCACATTCAAAGCAACTGACTTCCCTCATCCATACCTATGTGTTTGTTTTTGTTTTTGTTTTTCAGGTTAACTCTTATCAGAAAAAAAAAATGTTAGAAATGCATTACAAAAATCTAAATGAATTTGTTATCCTGTGTCTAGAAAATTATCACATGGTATTATTGGATGCCTTGGCCACCTGATACAAAGAGCCAACTCATCAAAAGAGGCTCAGATGCTGGGAAAGATTGAAGGAAAAAGGAAAAACGGGCGGCAGAGGATAAGATGGTTGGATGGCATCACTGACTTAATGGAAGTGAATTTGAGCAAACTCTGGGAGATAGTGAAGGGCAGGGAAGCCTAACGTGCTGCAGTCCACAGACACAACTTAGCGACCGAACAATTATTGGATACAAATAATTTTGGGAAAAACTTTTGGCACGAAATACTTACTGTGTCAAAAAGTATGAAAAATAATTAAATCCAACAGAATATATGCTGTCACTTTTTTATAAACGTAAATGACCACCATTATGCAAATATCTATCTATCTACCTACTTACCTATATCTACCTGTCCATCTACCTGTCACCTGATTCAGATTCAATTTCATGGTAAGAAAAATACTGAAGAGAAAATAAGACATCTTCTTTATTACAGGTAGCATCAGCATTAGTTCTTCAGTTAAGGTAGAGCCCTGATATAGGTCATAAGCATTTTTAATTTACTATAAAGAATAACTGCTTTCTGGGTACTTGACAAAGAAAGGAACATATGTAGAAGTTTACCAAGTTGTACAGGACAGTGAATAATTTATTCTCAGGCTTAGGTTTATTCATAGCCCAAATTTAAACACTTATTTGGCAAACTTTCTCTCTTTCTAGTTCTAAGGAGAGCAGCTCATTCAGTTTAAAGTTGTGTTATTAAATGAACAGCTGTGTCCTCACCATCTAATGTTGTACACCAAACAGAGACTGGAATTGATCATGAGGATGATTTAAACAACAAAACACAACTGACTCATGTTACTATATTATTCATTTATTATTAGTTCATAGTTTCCTCATTTTTGCAGAAGGAGGTAAATACCACTATCTTAAATAATCTAAAATATTTTCTTATAAAAACACAAATGTAGGCAAGTAGGTGAAAAACACTGAAATAAAACTCTGTGTGTGTGGGTGAATGCTTTAAAAAAGTGAGGTCCATTTTGGTACTTGGATGTGAAAATTAAAGACATAAGTGCCTCTATTCACAACAGCCAAGACATAAAGACAATCTAAATGTCCATTGACAGATGAATGGATAAAGGTGTAGAATATTACTCAGTCATACAAAGGACAACATAATGCCACTTACTGCATCTTCCACACAACTAGGGATTATCATACTAAGTGAACTAAGTCAAAACAAGAAAAACAAACAGCATATGAGATCACTTATATGTGGAATCTAAAATATGACACAAATGAACCTATGAAACTGAAACAGAATCACTGACATAGAGAAAAGTCCCCTTGGCAGTCACCAAGGGGAGGTGCTGGGGAGGAATGGATTGGGAGACAGGAGTTAGCAGATACAACATGTTATACAGAAAATGGATAAACAGCAAGGTCCTACTGCACAGCACAGAGAACAGTATTCAATATCCTATGAAAAACCGTAATGGAAAAGAATATTTTTTAAAGAAAATAATGTATATATGCATACGTATACAACATTGTAAATCAACTGCTATTCAATTAAAAAAAAAGATAGATGTACCTTCTTTTTATGCTTCTACAGATAGAAATTTAATTGTCAGTGTCCTAGCCTGGGCCATGAACTCAGTTTATTTGGGAATGCCATCCCTGGAGCATGTACAAGGAATGAGGTAATCAGAGAGAAGGGAAAGCAAGATGAGTTTTTTTTATGAAAGATGGCTGCCATTTTGAGGGACAGATGTGTGATCTCTGAAACTGTCACTGGATCCTTAGACAGACATTTAATTTGCAGGATCTGTACTGAGGTGCTGTTAGGTTGTACCTGTGATAAGCTTTCCGATGATCGTGTGAAACTGACCAACCCAATACACAGCGGCTGGAGTATCAGGTGCTTCTTTAAAAGGAATACAGAAAAAATTAAAACAAAAGATGCCACACTTACATCCCTAGACTGAAACTACACAATAAATCATAAGATTGAGAGCAAAATATACAATTTCCATAGAATATGGAATTTCTCTCATCATTTTACAATAAGAGCTTGCAAATCTGACAGCCATTCCATTAGAAAATTTGAAACCAGAAATCTCTCTGTGTTCCATAGGAAAAAATACAAACAAACACACACACATAACCTTGAAAAATGGCACTGCTATTTTAAATCAGCTCTGCTAAATGAAGAACTGTTAAACTTCCTTTAAATTGCTTCAGTGCTGCATGCCTGTTAAGAAAAGAACATTGTCTTTCACTGCATTTTGCCTTACATAATCAGGCTGTGTCTAATCACCTGAGCATCCTGATTAAAAGTTAATCAGGCTCTTGAAAAATTCCTTTCAAAAACGAATTGTATGTACAAGGAGTTCTCATTAGGAAAATCTATACCAGTCACACAAAGAAGTCCTTTGACTTATTTTTCATCTCAAAAAACAATTATATCTGATTCTTGTGATTCCAATGTTTACAATCTCCACTCTAAATTCCACTAAATTTTCAGTGCACAAATTCATAATCAGCAGTCACATATTTTACGTTTAAAAGCCCCCTGCCTTTAAAGCAATGGAGAATTAGATGGAAATAGCGGAGGAAAATACTGGGTGGGCAGGGAAAAGCCTGAAGCTCAACCCTAAGGCCTGTGAGCCCCTAGCTGCACACAACTAGACTGAGTTCTCTGAGCCTCCTCACTTACTTACTGGTGAGTAACTAAGTTAATTTCTAGCTCAAGAATCGGAGTTTGGAACCAGGCTGACTGCTCAGATTGTATCTCCAGGAATTAGAGGATTTGTGATCGGGGGCAAGTCACTTAATTCCTCTAAGTCACAGTTCTATCAGCTACTAATTAAATACTAAAAGTACTGATTGAGAGTTTTTGAGAAATAGCTGAAATAATATATATAAAGCATTTAACATAGAGAGTGATTCATTTTAAACAGTACTAGCTGGTTCTCATTCTTTGCCCCGCTCCAGAATGCAGAGCAAGGGCCCAGTGGCCAAAGTTCTCTATCAGCCTCTCACACACCTTTGCTCACATATGCTAAATGAGGAAGGTCCCTCCTCCATCAAAGGCTGAAGCTTCCTTTCCTTTCGCGAAACCTCTCTTGCTTTGTCTCCTCAAAAAGGCTTACATACTGATACTGTTTTCCTGCCTGCATCCTCAAAGGCTCTGTTTTCTCCCCTCAGCATTTCGCTGTGGTTGTTGTCCAGTCGCTAAGTCATATCCAACTCTTTGAGACCCTACTGCCAGGCTCCTCTGTCCTCCACTGTCTCCCAGAGTTTGCTCAAATTCAAGTCCATTGAGTCAGGGATGCTATCTTACCATCTCATCCTCTGCCATCCCCTTCTCCTCCTGTCTTCAATCTTTCCCAGCATCAGGGTCTTTTCCAATGAGTTGGCTCTTTGAATATTCAAAGTTTTGGAGCTTCAGCTTCAGCATTAGTCTCTCCAATCAATATCTAGGGTTGATCTCCTTTAGGATTGACTGGCTTGATCTCCTCAGCAGAGACATGTTCTATTCTCTACCATCATGCCTGTGTGTGTGTTTCTCCCCGACCCAACATATCTCCTTAGCTATTTCTCTGTTATCAACACAAAATCCTAGAGATCTGTCAACATATTCTATCTATTCTATCTTGACTTTTCCCCTCATTCACTCTAAAAAAGTATTAATACTTTTAAAGATTTTATTTGAAGTATAGTTTACATGCACTATTATTTCCACCCTTAACCCCATCTATCAGCTTTCCTTTCTGCTATTTCATGGAAAATTCTCTCTTCAGGATCAAGAACAATTCCCAGGATGTCATTCACCACAGACTCCTCTGTTGTCTTATTTATCTTTCAGAGGCATTCGGCAGAACCCACATTTTGTCTAAGGATACTCCCCTATCCTAGTTCCCTGTGACTCCTCCATCCTGAGCTTCCACTTCTTACTGGCTCACTGATTTTTGGTCTCCTTTGCTAGTTCCATCTTTCTAGCCAGAGGGTGCTGTTGGGGTCCCTCCTGGCTCAGTCCTGAGCTGCTGCTCTCAAAACTCATTCCCTAATAAAATTCTCAGTACTGTGAAGCGAGTGCTAAGCTACACAGTCATGTCTGGCTCTGCGACCCCATGGACCGTAGCCCACCAGGCTCCTCTGTCATCTAGGCAAGAATACTGGAGTGGGCTGCCATTTCCTCCCCCAGGGGATCTTCCCGACCCTGGGATCAAACCCACGTCTCTTACATCTGCCGGCACTGGGAGGCGGGTTCTTTACCACTAGCACCACCAATCTCAACTCGCGGTTTAATACTGTTTATACAGCTAGTGGGAACCTGCTATATAACACAGGGAGCTCACCTTGGAGATCTGTGATGACCTAGAGTGGTGGGGTGGGGGTGGAAGGTATCCAAGAGGAACATACACCCATATACATACAGCTAATTCACTGATCGTACAGCAGAAAGTGACACAATACTGTAAAGCAACTATTGCCCAATTAAAAAAAAAAAAGATAGAAGATAGCTATAACTAGCTATCATAGTGAGCGAAATATAGTTACTATTTCGGGCATATAAGCGCCCAACTTTAAATGCCCGTTCTGCAAGTCAGTGGCTACACAACTTCAGACAAGTCACCTCACCTCTGTGCCTGCCTTACTGTAAATCTATTTCATCAGATTATGGGGAATGCGGATAACAATGTTGAATCCTTAAACTCTCTGGCATATAATGTGCTATGTCAATATTTAATATCACTGCTATTTTTAATATTAATTCTAATTTTGTCACTCCTTTACGTAAAACCCTTCTTTCTTTGTGCTGAGAGTAAAGATCAGCAATGTTATTGTTAGTTTACAAGATCCAGCATCGCCTAACCCCAGATTTCCCCTCTGTCTCATCTCCATCCCTGTGCCTTGTCACGTGGGTCTATTTATTTATTTATTTATTTATTTATTTTGGCTCCTCAGACATGCAAATATCTTATCTCCAGTGATTCTGCATGTACTCAGTCTGTTCACCTTGCTGTCCTAGGCAGCTCCTTCACATCCTGGGGATTAAGTACAAGCCTTTCTTCTTGCTTTCATGCTTATTTCATGGTCCGGGGCCTGTGGCTGTGTCCCACTTCACTACCCTAATTATTTTCTACCTTGGACCATTCTTTATTTCTTTCAAAGCCCTTATCACAATTTAAAGGTTAATGCTTTTGTTTTTATTCTTCCCTGCTAGAGCATGAGGTTTGAGAAGGTGAGAGTTCTTTCTTTCCACAGTGTCTCACACTTACTTGGCACTTACAACTATTTGCACAATAACGAGGCAATAGGAAAGTTGCTTTTACCTCAATATAAGAGAAAATCTTCTAAGAGACCCATCAAAAAAGCATCTTACAAAGCAGTGAGTTCAAGCAACATTACAAATCCGAGTACTAGAGTGAACGTCTTCTTCATTTCTGTATCTTGATTTCTATATTATTTTTTAGTGGACAGACAAGGATAAAGACTGTTCTGTAACATTTTTGTGTAATATCATAAATAGTCTGTATTTCAGAATAATAATGATAGCACCACCTTAATAAAATCCAAATACCTTATTTTCACTCTGCTTACGAAATTCTACATACTTTATTCTAAATATACGCTTCCTCGTCTTCATATTTACTTACTGGCCTTTCAAGATTTCCTTGCAGGCAATTATAGCCCATGATAATCCAATCATGACTATGGTATGACACATTTGGGAAGCATTAGCCTGCCGATCAGATGGAATCTAATTTCCCATTTAAGAATGGATCCTGTTTTACAGAGAACCATTGGGAATAATCTACTTTCTACTGGAGAGCAACTGCAGCATTTGAGAGGAATTCAGTCTTTTTAGAGCAGCAGGGTACCATTTAGTAATTTACCTCCTCTGGGGCATTAATTGGTACCCTAAAGCACTGTAAGAGTTAATTTACCTCATACAGTGAACACTTGAATCCTAAAAAAGGATGCTTAGTTTAGCTCAAAACAAGGCAGGGTTAAGACAGAAAGGAAAAGTAGCTTAAATCATGTACTGTAACATATTCAGGCAAAAAAAAAAAAAAGTAATTTGCTTAAGATGTCATTTTTATTCCATGGGTATTTTAGGAATTTGTAGTCATTAAGCTCCCTGGCCTTTTTACCTGGTTGGAAAAAAAAAAAAAAAGAAACAGAATTCCTGCTACCAAATATTGACACACTTGCAAGTAATAGAGCATGTTGAGTCATTCTCAAAGATCATGCTTCGAGTAATTTCTAATAAATACTCCTTCTGTGAAATTCTACTGAAAGCAAAGAAAAAAGAATCATGAATCATGAATGCACTTGGCAAGTGCATGTTATCCTGCGTGCCTTGTCACATATGGTCCTAAACTGATGAATCACTATTTCCCTTCAGTGACTTGGGAACAACTTCTGTTATCAACTGAAGAGGGGCAAGATTTATTTTCCACCAATTTCCTTGAAAAGACTTCCCTGTAGCTCAAATGGTAAAGAATCTACCTGCAATGCAGGAGACCAGGGTTTGATCCATGGGTTGGAAAGTTCCTCTGGAGACAGGAATGGCAATCCACTCCAGTATTCTTGCCTGGAGAATTCCATGGACAGAGAAGTCTGGAGGGCTATAGTCCATGGGGTCACAAAGAGTCAGACACGACTAAGTGACTAACACACAATTTCCTTGAAAGTGAAAATCAACTCGAGAATTCCTATTAAAAACACAACATACAGTTATTCCCGTGGAAAAGATCTGTGGTTTTCAAATTTTAAAAAGCTATTAGAAGACCAGAAGAACAGCTCTGATTGAACTGGAATTTGGGGATCTAATATCTACTCACCAGATCCTCAAGAAATCCCCCAAGAGTAGACTAAGTGGATCCTTTCAGAACCTAAGGTCCCTTGGACCAATGGCATCCATAAATTCTTAGAATAACGGGCTTTCCAGGTGGCTCAATGGTAAAGAATCTACCTGCAGTGCAGGAGATGTGGAGACATGGGTTCCCTCCCTGGGTCGAGAACATCTCCTGGAAGAGGAAATGGCAACCCACTCCAGCATACTTGCATGGGAAATCCCATGGACAGAGCAGCTTGGCAGACTACAGTCCATGGGGCTGCAAAAGAATCAGACGCAATAGCAGCAACAGGTAGAATAATATCAAAATAAGTTGTTTTCCAGATTCAGAAGAATATGGTCACCATCTTTTCCAAATCTCCATTGCACTTGAATTTCTCAAGAACATTCTCTATTAACATTACGTTTGCATAGTTCACATATCTTTTTTAAACAAGGAACTATATTTTGCTCATGTTGTATGTCCCCTGTGGCATATTTACATAGCAGGAGCAGGTGTTCAATAAGTACAAAATAATTAATCAATTAAAGTCTTCCCTTGTTGTCAGACAGGGAACAGATATTAAGAAATGATTATAATCTCCTGCACTGAAAGTCAAATTTAAACCCAACGAAAACCTGAAGGAAGAGAAGGATTTTGCTGGCATGGAGGCAGGAGAAGGGTGTTTCTATTGAGGGAGACAGACACGGTAAAGGATCAACACTAGGGGAATAAAAAGAGATATCAGGCATTTGAAAGTAGATTAGAATGCATGGAGCTTAGATTGTTTCAGGAACAGAAATGGTGGTAGACATGAAGCCTACAGAACTTAGAAGTCTGTATTGAGGTGCCTTTTATTTCATGTTAAGAGTTTTGCATTTTATCCTAACATAATTTGGAACTCTTAAACTGAGAGAGAGCTTTTCAGATTTGGAAATCAAGGAGATCAGACTACAGGACTTTATATTACCAGGGAAGAATACCAAAGTCACTGAAATTGTTTCTGATATCATCCCAATTCATACCACTGCTGCACAACTTTAAACATCCATGCATGCCTGTGTGTGTGTATGTGTACAGACATATACACACATACATTCAAATACAGTATCTTCTAAAGTCACTTGGGAAACTTATAAGCTACTGTCTTATAACAAAGCTAAGGTCTACATGTTATTTCTCAGACCCTGATACAATTTCAGAATCTTTCAGCAAAATAAATATTGGGCTATTCACAGACACGTGCTTCTCCACAATCCTGCAAAAATACACAAAACTCTACGGCATTCCATTGAATTGTGCCTGTGGTTGGGCATGGCAATCCGCCAGTGAAGAAGAGTTTGCTCAAATGAAATAAAGGGAAACGCTGCTTACTTGTCAGAATGTTTTGTGGTTACAAAAAATTCAAGAGTTAGAATTACAGCATGATGGAGCTGACAGACCTTAGAGGTCATAGAACCCAATCTTATTTCCACAGATGAGATGAGCTGAAGTCTCTGGAATGAAAGTAACCTGCCAGAGTCCTCATGTATATTTCTTGAGTATGGAGGAGCAAGCTTTGAAAGACTAAGAGATTTCCCAGATCCACCATAAAATGACCTACCTATTACCTTCTGCTGTTTGGTGGTGTTTCTGTGTCTCAGGCTGGAAATACCAAAGCTCTGTTCACAGCCCCACACATTCACTCTGCAAACTCCTATTCTTTCCAATGTATGGGGTCATTCCTCTGATCTTATGATCCCTTATGTAAGAGAATCAGAATAAATGGGTCCACAGCTTCCTTCTACCACAAAAGCCTTTATAATTGCGAACAAGGAATTATCCACAACCCACGGAAAATAGCAGCAGTTGCTTCCAAGTCAAGATTTAGTGACTCAGTTTCTGTTGGCAAGATCTTAGGAGAAGATGCAAAAAAACACCTGCTTTTCCTCACCTATGGAAGCATCACTAAAGATCACCTCTGGGTGCAAAGCCCAAGGAATGAGGATGCTAAGCCAGTGTCTTCCTCTCACTTATTTCTAGAATCCATTTCTTGATCTAAAATCGCTTTGAGTCCAGTTTAAGTATAGTGATTAATTGACCATCATTATTTCAAGCTTTCTTTTTTCCTCTTTTTGGGAAGCACCCAACTCTTTTAAGACGGATAACACTCTAAGATAATGAAATCTAAGCAACAGTCTTTAGCCTGCTGTTATCAAACCCCTGTATGTGTTAATACCATCTTTTCTCAAAGCTCATCATCCAGCTACCATGGTTCCTTTTGATCTTCTTTTCATTAGATGCCACAGATCTGTAACTCTTCAATATTATTCCTTTTCCCAAACGCACCCTGAGCATCTGATCTTTGGTCAAAATGTTCTAAAGAACTCAGTTTTGCTTACACTGAACACGATGTTATAATGACCTCGATCATTGCAGTTGGATGTTGTTTTTGCAAGAAAGAAGGCTCTGCTTGATGAGAGGCAAGAGAACGTGGCAAAACGGTTTTCTGTGCAGCGGTGGTAACCAAAAGCAGTGAGCTGGAGAAAAATCCCTCACAGTGGGCTCCCAAGTCATCATGCTTAGAGTTTAACGGAACATTGCAAGTAAAATGTTTAAAGAAAGCGAGTGTGTATGTGTGTGTGCGTGAGCACATGGGTACATTTAAGGGGTGGAGCAATGGCTTTTCAAAATCTAGCGAAGCAGCAAAATCATATGAATCAATACTCTACATGCAACAGCAGTTCCAGGCTCACATACAGACTCTATAGAGAGCCTCTAACTATGCGGCAAAGGTGAACAGCAATAATGGCTACAAACTGGCTCATTTATCCATTTTGCATAATATCATGTCTTAATAATAATTAATCTTTTTTCACATTCAAATCAGAGATCAAATAATTTGACTTTGTCTTGACTTTCATTAACTTTCATTAGCTTACTGCTTTAAAAGCAGGTACTATTGATGTTTCCTAAAACCTAGAAATGAGACAATAAGCTAATTTGTCCTCAAATCCTTAACTCGTTATTTCTAAATGCACAGTTATATCTTTTTTGGGCTGCCACAAGAATACGTAATGTCTTTTTTTTTTTAATCACTGGGTTCAGTGATTCATTCTTTCACATTCATTCCCTCTACACTACATTTTTTTTTTCCACGTGAATGTTTCTGAGGCAGAATTTTTCTACGGTTGAAGCAGCATCAGAAGGTGAACACTTCACATCTCCAACAAAGAGGGAAGTACCCAGAGGCTAATTATGTCTGAGGAAACCAGAGGCTATTACTTAGTAAGCAATAGGGATACAAAATAGCAAAGGTCAACCCTGGAGTTCTTACCGCAGCTAAAGTCGGTGAAACATCAGGAACTTGCATCCTAAATTCACAGACTGCTCTAATTATTAACTCACAGGAATTTCGTGTTGAAAGTCTTCAAACAAAAATGTAGAGTTTGTAGTACAGCCACTATGGAAAACAGTGTGGAGGTTCCCTAAAAAGCTGCAAATAGACCTGCCATATGACCCAGCAATCCCACTGCTGGGCATATACACCGAGGAAACCAGAATTGAAAGAGCCACGTGTACCCCAATGTTCATCGCTGCATTGTTTACAATAGCCAAGACATGGAAACAACCTAGATGCCCATCAACTGATGAATGGATAAGAAAGCTGTGGTACATATACACAATGGAATATTACTCAGCATTAAAAAAAAATTCATTTGAAGCAGTTCTACTCAGATGGACGAAACTGGAGCCCATTATCCAGAGTGAAGTAAGCCAGAAGCAAAAACAACAATACAGTATATTAACGCATATATATGGAATTTAGAAAGATAGTAACGAGAACCCAACATGGGAGACAACAAAAGGAACGCAGATGTATAGAATAGACTTGTGGACTTTGTGGATGAGGGTAAGGGTAGGATGATATGGGAGAAGGGCATTGAAGCATGTTAATTGTCATGTGTCTAATCAATCGCCAGCCCAGGATTGATGCTTGGGGGGAGGGAGGAGGGAGGGGGGTCCCGGAGGGGAAGTATATGTAAACCCATGGTGATATTATGACAATGTATGGCAAAAACAATAAAAAAAAAAAGTAGAGTTTGAAACAACCCATCCAATCTCAACGGGTAGGGGTGCCCACAAAATAGAATATCACTTGACTTTGAAAACCATAATGTGTGTGTTTATGTGTTTCCTTTTTTTTTTTTTTTTCATATGTCTCTTCAATTGAGACTTTAAGCTACATAGGGTTGTTTTCTTGTGTGAAGCACAAGGGTAAGTCAAGGGACCAGTTACAGACTCTGCAGTTAAAGTCAAGATATTCATACACCCCCTTGCCACTGTGTTGTACAAAGACGAGAGCAAAGCTTTAAAAACAAACAAAAATCTGAGAAGGCACGAAATCCAACAGGAGACTGAAAAACGGGTGAAAAAGCTCTGGTCTGATAAATACCTATTTCTGTCCAACACTCCACCAAAACTAAGACAAGCAAGAGTTAAAACGGGCTCAAGTAAGACAACAACAAAAATATATGAAAAGGAAAAGATGTGTGACAAAGGTACTGGGGACTGTGTGAATTAATTACAAAACCTGATTTTATTTAAGTAGGAAGGAAACAGAGCAGGGCTCTTCTGTATCATTTTCTGAAGGGATCGCTAAACATCATCAGCAGGAGCTTCAGAGATTACCGGAGAGATTTATTATGACAAAACAGGCACAAACCAGAGACAGTTTGGAAAGGAGGCCAACATTCAGGAGGAACGAGATGAGCTGACTTTAAATACTGCGGTGCTGCCACCAGGGGGCGCGTCCTGGCCTTGGCCCAAAGAAAGTGTTACTGGAGGCCCAGGCTGTTAAACCGTTTTTTCATCTATCTAGCATTATTAGTGTTGCCTCCCATCGGTCAGCTAATTAGACATAAACCTATTAAACAAAAATAAATTTTATGTACTTTCTATTGCTTTAATCAAGCGTTTGCATATTTAAACTGTCATCTTGTTGATGGTGCAAAATACATTGTTCTTTCTTCTTCATGGGTTAAGAAGAATTTTAAGAATGAAGGAAAGAGTTGATCAGCTTTATTTGTTCTGATGTATACGGAATTTGAACAAAGCAAAAACAAAATCTTTGCTACAAATTACAAGCATATTCTTCTGTTCTTATGTTTAGAAACTGCATACGTCCATTGAGAACCAGTTTATATTGTATATTTAAATATGCAACAAAATGTCCCACACAGTCAACTACATATACTTGTAACCTGTTGCCAGTAAGACACATCTGTACCTATCGCTAATCCTATTGCTTGCTAACATCATTCCAGGAATCCTTTTTCCAAATTCATATTTATGCCACTGATGTGCCTCGTAGTTTTGTCCTTACCCCACTGAAATTCTTCTTTTGCCAGAATATGCCTAAGGACCCGACTCAATTTCTTTCTCTTCCTTAATGACCTGAAATTGAATCCACTGAAAAAGAGACCGGTTTGCCCGCTCAATATAAGAAAATCATACAATCCCTTAAAAGACCAATAAAACAGGAACTGCAGAGCAAAACAGTCTTCTAGCTATAATGATACAAACAACGGCAATGCCTTAAATATAGACACTATCAAAGGACAGCTTCATTTAAATCTTACAAAGCCCTGAGAAGTGGACTAAGCTAACATTATTTGTTGCTGTTCGGTGGTTTCTCTTTGTGATTCCATGGACTGCAGCACACCAGGCCTCCTTGTCTTTCACTATCTCCCGAAGTTTGCCCAAGATCATGTCCATTGCATAGGTGATTCCATCCAGACATCTCATCTGACACCCTCAACATTATACTTATTTCTATAAATAAAATCTAAAGCTCACAGCAGATAACTGTCACATCCAAGGTTTCAGAAGTAGTAAGGAGAAAAACTGGGGTTTTGTGACTCCTAGGGTAGGATATTTATTTATTTCCCCCAAAGAGTAGTTTTCTATCGTGTACCACAACCAGTGTAAGCTGCAGGTTACGGTATTGATTGCAAATATGCCTCAACCAACACCAAGATTCAACTGAGGAACTAGTGGCGTTCACAAATATTTTCACTTGTCATAGCACCTGGGGGGCTAGGTGGCAGCCAAACCTCCCCCCTTTCCTTTCTCTCCCCAGAATCATTAGAAGGCAGGGCTTTGGAGTCAGACAGAGATGAATACATATCCTGGTTCTCCTATTACTAGCTGCCTTACTTTGGGCTAATAACTGAAATTCTATCCTA
Organism: Antilocapra americana; assembly: GCA_007570785.1. Lineage (NCBI taxonomy): Eukaryota > Metazoa > Chordata > Mammalia > Artiodactyla > Antilocapridae > Antilocapra > Antilocapra americana. Next base: position 4,674,985 of record ML660786.1, read on the forward strand.
AATCTTAATTTCTTCACCTGAAAGCAGCATTATATGTAAAGGGCTTAGCACCACTTAGCTAACATTAATAAATATCACTAATTATGGTAGGAATGTTTTTAATATATGCAGTTGGTGTTGTAATAATAAAGTATAAACTTAAATTGTAAATTAATTTAAATAAACTTTCTGTTGGCGTATACCTTCTCTTTTATACACACCAATATTTAGCAACTCTGTTCTATAGAATACTTTCATTATTATTATTACTATTAAAATAGGCAAAATAAGCTAACCAGTTGTGAACAATTCTACATCGATGCAACGAATACATTCTTCAGATATAGGGGTATATACTCTGTTTTTGACATGAAGGTTACCAAGTATCTTGATTATCATTCTTAGTTGTAATTTAAAGACATTTTCAAAATACTTCGGGGGGAAGACACAAAATCTTGATCTAAACTTTCAAAGACATCAAGAAGTTGGTGATACAATACCACTCACTGCCAGAAATATCACAGCAAAACAGTATGCTAAATAATGTGGGAGGAACACTTGAAACCTAGCCCAATGTTTTGTGAAAATACCCAAAAATTGTCAAAGTGGTTAATGAAAATTTACCCTTGCAACATAACCACTCACAGAAATATTCGAGGGGAATGCTGATGCAATTTCCACGTGTCTTGTAATGATGTAAGTTTTCACGTGTCTGGTAATGTGAAAAGAAATATATTTTTACAGGAGGACTTTTTTGACCTGTTGGCTCACATGATGCTAGTGCTTTGGCAGATAAACATCTGCATATTCTTCATAAGGGCGCAAAAACAAATGATCAGTATATACTCATTCAACACATATACGGTGTGCTAAGTTGCTTCTGTCGTGTTCAACTCTTTGGACTGTAGCCTGCCAGGGTGCTCTGTTCACGGGATTTTCCAGGCAAAACTACTGGAGTGGGTAGCCATTCCCTTCTCTCGGTGATCTTTTCAACCCAGAGATTGAACCTGGGTCTCTTCTATCTCCTGCAATGGAAGGCAGGTTCTTTACCACTAGGACCGCCCCGGAAACCCCATATATATCAACACAAATATTCAGAATCTAATACATGACACTCAATGTTTGTTTAATTATTTATGCATTTATCCAGTTTCCATGAGATGAGGACTCTCATGTATTTTTTTTTCTCCTTCTGCATATCTGTTGCTTAAGAACATTTGAGTGACTTCCCTTTCACTTTCTGGCTGTTGTCTTCAACACAGACTGAAATGAAAGATTGGCAGGAAGAGAAGAGAGGTTGGAGATCCATTCTCCAGCATAAGAGAGAGAAGGAATCCATTGCATTCACTGAGCAACAAGACATGCTTCCATACCATGCCGGAAAAAGTCACAGTGTAGATATGAAGGGCAAATAATTGGTGGGTATTCATCTGAGGAAGTTCTCTGCTGATGCTTTCTGGGATACAGCATACAAGAACATCACATGGACATAAGGATTACAGAGAGATGTTTAGATGAAAGAAAATTCCAGATCTGGGGGAATTCAATTTCTTTTAAAATTAAAAATCAACATGAAGAACATTTATGGGAAGAATTCATTACAATTTATGTGATTAGTAAAGATCACACAACATTCGTCTTAATCTTATGAGGATTTCAGGACAAAGACTGAATTTGAGGAAAACATTAACAAGGATGAATACATAATTGAAGATTTTAAAATAAAATGAAAACATTGAAGATTTTAAAATAAAATGAAAACATCATAGACTATTAAAAGTATTCCTCACATGGAAGAATTTTGATTATCAAAATTATCAAAGACTAGATACATTATTTTCTTTGAATTCAGTTGTCAGTGTTTATAATTCATCCATCAAAGATGATGTTGGTTTGTTTTTTTTAATAGATTTTTACCACTCTTTCTAGAACTAAAGGAGTAAAATCATGTTCTAATGATTATAAGATAGTTTTGAGGGAAGAAAAGAAATTTATTATTCAGTTTGATGATAGCAGGGCTTCACACGTGGCTCTAGTGGTACAGAATCTGCCTGCCAATGGAGGAGACTCAAGAGACGCAGTTTCAATCCCTGGATCAGGAAATGGTACCCGACCCCAATACTCTTGCCTGGGAAATCCCATGGGCAAAGGAGCCTGGTGGGTTACAGTCCATGGAACTGCAGAGTCAGACATGACTGAATGACTGAACATTCAGCTTGATTATATATTTTATGTACCATATCTATTCTTAATAACTTTTAGGCTCATTTCTAAAGATCAAATTTACTTTCAAAGATTGTAGACTTTCCATACTTAATAAAAAGGCATATGACACAGATTTAAAAAGTAATCATTAAAGAAACAATTTCAATTAGTGTTTAAATCAATTATAGCCTCATAGAAATAAGTATGCAAAATCTGTAGATTATTAATATTTTGAAATTATTAAACTTATGATTTTGTGTAATGTTTCATTGTAACTCTGGTCATATTTATAATAAAAGTAAAGATACAATAAGATAATTCAATTGAAAAACTGTGATACCACATTATGAACACTACCAGCATGAAAACACATGGAAAAGCAAAGAACACACCATTAATGTGATGTATAAACCAAACACCCAAAAAATGGATTGAAAATATGGACTCTCAAATTCTGAATCTGGGCCCCAATTCTGTCATTTCCTAACTCTGTGACCTTGAAAACTTACTTAATCTTCTGAAGTCTCCCTTTTGGTTCTATTTTGACCCTTACCAGCACACACTAGTGCTTGGAAAATTCTTTTAAGTCCACCCAAATAAATCAACTTGTTTTAAAGCATGAGAAAATGATACAGAATTTACTGAAGCTTTCATGATTTTATATCACCTACCGCACAGGAAAGAAGTTAAAATCCCTTTTAGAATACAGTATCCCTTCCTTGCTGACATCCAAGTAGCAAAGTTCAGAAAAAAAACAAGATGATGCTAACAATCAAGACAAAGTAATGTGGAAAGCATTCAATTCACAAAGAATATAAAGTAAGCTAGAACAATAAACAAGAAACAAGTCTTTGTGTCATGATAAAAATTGCAATTAATTCAACATCTGTACCTGAGGTTAAAAAGGGAAAACAGATTTGAAAAGAAGAAGGTGGGTTAGTACAAGAGTTTCATGAAACAGGTAAACTTTTAAAAACAGTGTAAAGGTAAAAATTTCTGTCTTGCCTGGTTAGAGCTCTAATGAGTAAAGAGGCGTTATTTAATTAAAGTTGAGTTAAGTTGTATATAAAACACTTATTATGTCTTGAATTTCTTACATATTGATAGAATATTTAAAGAACAAAGCAAACACAACCCACAAAACAAACAGATTTTATCATTTACCAACATAGACTTGGTAAAAGATAATTCTGCACTGCTGTTTTAAAATACACAGTGTTTTTTATTTTCTGGGCCAGTTCTTTTGAAATCAAACTTTATTACAACTTCTTTCCAAATCAACTTATTTATCTTCTCAGTTCTTTTGATCATGAGCCTTTCTTTCACGTAGTTGAAATTTTTTATATATGCTCAACTTTGCAATGAGTTTTTCTTTTCTTTTTCATTATGTCACATTCAATTCAAAAAATAAAGAAACTAAAATGAGAGATACTATTACCGGTAAAGGACTAAGTTAGCTCATGTATGACAGACAAAACTCTAGGATAACCTCCATGATCCCTACCCACATCTCTGTATAATTCCCCTGCTCCCCAAACCTTAACTAGGATGCTAAAACAATCGGTATTACTAGTGAACAGAATATGGCAAAGGCTAAGAGATTTTTTAGACATAATTAGGAGCTCTCCATAGGTGATTTTGAATTAATCAAAAGGGAGATGATCTTGGATGGGCCTGATCTAATCACGTGAACTCTTTAAGTAAAGGTCCCATCTTCTGGCTTGGCTATTTGCTGCTGCACAGCAGTTGAAAACTAATACACCATGATTTTAATTTCTGCTATATTGAAAATTCCTTATCAAATCAACAACAAAATTAAAGGGTGGGGGAAATGAATCTAAGGTTACATTGAAACTAACTGATGGATACATAAGAGATTCACTCTATTATTTAATTTTTATATTTGAAAATTTCATAATATATTTTTAATCATGCAAACAAGGAATTTAAAAAATCTTTTTATCTTTTTAACATCTGTTTTGTTTGGAGCTAATCAGATAAGATACAATGACTAATCTGTTCATATTTCAACTGAGAGCAGATTAAAAAGCAGATAATTTTAATATATCAAAAGGTAAGTGAAAATAAACCTGTGATTCCAAAGATGTGACTTTAACATATACAATGATGATTAACAGCATAAATAAGAGAAGAGACAGATATGCCAGTAGAAGTTTTTTATAAAAAACTGTGGAACCAATTAGATTAATTTATGATCAAGGGAATATCAAAGGATTTGTTAGAAGGGATATTTAGAACTGCAGTTGGTTTTCATTTTGGCTAACATTGTGCTGGAGATTTTGCTTTGACTAATGCTTCTGTTGCTTTGTATCTGTTAAAGGCCACTCAGGAAAAAAAAAAAAAGAAACAGTACTATATTCTGCTAGTAAGTTTATGTGTTTAGTAACTACCCGTCATCTTATTCCCAGTTCACTGAGCCAACTCTAAAGAGCCACAGGGTTGTGTTTACTCTCTCAAAATCATAAATGAAAGTCTTCCATCTGGCCAGAAGTGCTTGCACTGCAGACGTTCAGCAACTCTCAAGTTCAACATGAAATAACTTCCTGTTGTGAGCATACAATGGTCTTCCATGAAACAAGGAAGCAAGGCTGAGGCTGACTGGGAAATTTTACAAAGAAAGAGAACTTACTGCACATGTTTTGAAAAACTCCGTGTTGCCCATCCAGGGAAAATATTACAGGCTATGAGGATCCGGGAGATTAATGACAGAATAAAGAATACAGACTCAGAAGTTTGACCAGATTACCTCTTCCAGCCCTCCCGGTTTTAGGAAGCTTGGATTGCAACATTCCGTCCCAGGTAGGTGTTTCTTCCCCAGGTGTTGACTTCCCCAGGAGTCAACGGCCTGGGGTGAGGCTAGTTTGTCTTGGTAATACTGGCTTCACTGATCTTTTCTCTCCTTTCAGTCTCTGGGCATTTCTTCCTGTTTAAGTTTTAGCTTTGAACTCTTCTCTTTCCCACCTCCCCACTCACCCTTTGTTATTAAGAATCCAAAAGAACTGAATGTAATGAAAGTAAATGGCCAAGGCTGCTTTTAGACTTAGGGTCTGGGTTCCAAGCCACGCTCTACAAGCTTTCCATTGTGATGTTCTAAAAAACGCTCCAAAATACAGCCCCTTGCCCATTGGAGGAGCCGCAGACTCCACCTCTAACATTCTCACCATGATTCCTTGTGATAAGGCATTTCTCATCTCTTCTCTTCCTCCCTGCCTAGAGGAGGCTCCACAGAAACAAACAACCTTTCTTCTCCAGTGGTACAACTCAGTGGCCCTATTAGCCCTCGGGATGTACTCATGAAGTCTTTACCGTCTCTTCCATAAATGTATTCCCTTTTGCGTTCATCATGTTTTAATATTTTCCCCCAGCTTCTTATAACCCCTACTGTGACAGTGTCTTTACAAAGGCAGAGCATCGCTGAGCTCTTAGCTGTGGATTCCTTGATTATCCTTGAATAATATCCTCAAATGATAGACAAAGGTCACTCTGAAGGCACACACTCGGGATGAGCTACTCGTCTGTTCCCGGCCCTCTTTCCCTCAGCTGTGGCTGGACGACTGTTGAAAGACTTCCACTTCAGTTTGCTTTAGTGTCTAGAGCAAAATGCCCTTTTCTTTTGATTTCCCTTTTAGTCATATAGTAATTAGAAGACATTTCGGGAAACTCTGGCAGTGAAAACTGTGATGTTTGAAATCCCATTTGGAAAGTGGAGTGGTGTGGGTCCCATAGGGATCCTGTCATTAACAAACCATGGGAACAGGCATCTTAGACTTTACAGGTTGTGTGTGGGTGTAAGTATGAGTTTTCTTTAGTGTGTTCTCACTTTAACATAGCATTTTGTGCTATTAAGACAGTGGGAAAGCTACATCTGTCTGCAGCTTTGCTCAGTGGACACTGAAGTTGGGAAGAAATGCCAGCTTCACAAAGACCCCCAGAAGTCTTACCAGGTGCTTCAGCCAACTTCCTATAATTAATCCGAAAGGACCCTAACAAGCCTTAAGAACAATGCCAAGATTCCATCCTTTCACCTAACCTCTTAAATCTTACAAAGGACAAGAGGCAAATGCAAATTCCTTAGGAGATACGAAATGAAAAGGAAAATCTTTAGTAATGAATATGCCATCAAAATGAGTATCGTTATTGGAACACAATACATCCTAACAGTACATTTACCAATTTAATAAGTCACTATCCAGTCCATCTACAAAGTCAATCACAACTCCACTAAGCCAATTAGAAAGTATTTACCTGCCTTCCTACAAAATCTACACTTTTAAGAGCACAGTCTTTGTTAAATTTTAAATATATTCCAATTCAGTTCAGTTCAGTTCAGACTCTCAGTCGTGTCTGACTCTTTGTGACACCATGAACTACAGCACACCAGGCCTCCCTGTCCATCACCAACTCCCAGAGTTCACCCAAACCCATAGCCATCGAGTCGATAATGCCATCCAGCCATCTCATCCTCTCTTGTCCCCTTCTCCTCCTATCCCCAATCCTTCCCAGCACCAGGGTCTTTTCCAATGAGTCCATTCTTCACATCAGGTGGTCAAAGTATTGAAGGTTCAGCTTCAGAATCAGTCCTTCCAAAGAATATTCAGCATTGATTTCCTTTAGGATTGACTGGTTTGATCTCCTTGGTGTCCAAGGGATTCTCAAGATTCTTCTCTATCACCACAGTTCAAAAGCATCAATTCTTCAGCTCTCAGATTTCTTTATTGTACAACTCTCACATCTATACATGAAAAACCACAGCTTTGACTAGATGGACTTTTGTTGGCAAAGTAATGTCTCTGCTTTTTACTGTTTTGTCTAGGTTGGTCATAGCTTTTCTTCCAAGGAGCAAGCATCTTTTAATTTCATGGCTACAATCACCTTCTGCAGTGATTTTGGAGCCCAAAAAGTAAAGTCTGTCACTGTTTCTATTGTTTCCCATCTATTTGCCATAAAGTGATGGAACCGGATGCAATGATCTTAGTTTAGTCCAATGAAGGATGAGGTAGAATTAGCAGACACTAGTCCTGCATAAGCAGGTTTGTTTGAAATATCATTTTAAGGCATCTATGAGAAACTAACTTTATTTTAATGGTTTTTCTTAAATAAATGACATATTTTTCTGAATGAGCATGTAGGATGTCAGTATTTTGGTGCTTCCACTACTTATGTATGAATGTGAGAGCTGGATCATAAAGAAGGCTGAGCACCAAATAATAGATGCTTTCAAATTGTGGTGTTGGAGAAAACTTTTGAGAGTCCCTTGGACTGCAAGGAGTTCAAACCAGTCAATACTAAAGGAAATCAAATGTTCATCGCTGCATTGTTCACAATAGCCAGGATATGGAAGCAACCTAGATGCCCATCAACTGACAAATAGATAAGAAAGCTGTGGTACATATACACAATGGAATACTACTCAGCATTAAAAAAAAATTTATTTGAATCAGTTCTACTCAGGTGGACGTAACTGGAGCCTATTATCCAGAGTGAAGTAAGCCAGAAGGAAAAACAACAATACAGTATACTAACGCATATATATGGAATTTAGAAAGATGGCAGCGAGAACCCTGCATGCGAGACAGCAAAAGGAACGCAGATGTGTAGAACAGACTCGTGGACTCTGTGGAAGAGGGCAAGGGTGGGATGATATGGGAGAATGGCATTGAAACATGTTAATTACCATATGTGAAATCAATCTCCAGCCCAGGATTGATGCTCGGGGCTGGTGCACCGAGATGTCCCAGGGGGAGGGAATCGGGAGGGAGGAGGGAGGGGGGTTCTGGAGGGGGAGCATATGTAAACCCATGGCGATTTCATGTCATTGTATGGCAAAACCAATAAAAATAAATAAAATAAAATAAAATTTAAAATAAATAAATAAATAAAGGAAATCAACCATTAATATCCACTGGAAGGACTGATGCTGAAGCTTAAGCCCTAATACTTTGGCCACCTGATGCAAAAGTGAACTCATTGGAAAAGATCCTGATGCTGGGAAAGATGGAAGACAAAAGGAGAAGCTGGCAGCAGAAGATGAGATGGTCAGGTGGCATCACTGACTCAATGGACATGAATCTGAGCAAACTCCAGGAGACAGTGGACGAGAGAGAAGCCTACTGTGCTGCAGTCCATGAGTTCGCAAAGAGTAGAACAACACTAAAGAAAAACACAACAAAGATAATTTTGATTGGCCTTTGTTTGATTGGCCTTTGGTTATACTGATGACTTCCCTTGTGGCTCAGACGGTAAAACGCCTGCCTACAATGCGGGAGACCTGGGTTCAATCCCTGGGTCAGGAAGATCTCCTGGAGAAGGAAATGGAAACCCACTCCAGTAATTTTGCCTGGAAAATCCCATGGACGGAGAAGCCTGGTAGACTACAGTCCATGGGGTTGCAAAGAGTCGGACACGACTGAGCGACTTCACTTATACTGATGGAAACTGTTTGTAGTTTTGAAGTTAAATAGTGGAAAAACATGCTCTTCAAATCTTGAACTACAGTATCATCTCTATCTTCTTTATTTTAATATTTTAGGCATTAGTGATTTTTTTTAAACTGGACATCAACAAAAATGATGCTTTCTTTTCTCACAGTGAAATCACATCTTTAATGAATGATCACTTGAGAAATTGTTTTTTTGGAAGTAGCCTACAAATGAATATTACTGATATTGCACAGTTTTAATGGTATGAAATTAAAATCCTAGGAATATAACAAATTCCAGCAAAAATAATGTTTTGAAAACTACAGAAATATGCAAGAAAACATTTATATTGCCCATAATTTCAACAGAATTTTCTCACACCTTGTAAAGACATCATAATTTCTTTTGCTTTTAATATCTCATATTTTTAAGAGCCTGCAAAATTTCAGTATTTTAAGGCACTTATTCCAACTTACTAATTATTTATAACTATGAATACAGCTTTGGTCTGAAATATAGCTTTTACTTTCTCCTAAATTTTCTAAAATATGTAATAGTTCTAACATGAAACAAATGAAATATTCAATTTCCTATATAACTTGATAATTTAAAGATCACCTTTTGGACAAATTCTTTTAATTGACTTACTTCAAATTGTTTCAACTGGGTACCTATTTTTTCCTTTAACAGCATGTCTTAAGAAATCATCAGCTTAAAAGTTTCAATTATTACTGCAAATTCCTTGTCTCTTTTTTTTAAAAAATATATTAAGGATGGAGAATTCTTTAACATTTTAAAAGATATTTTAAAGAGTTCCCATGAATAACTCTAATACAGGAGAGTAGGTATTTTTGCCCTATTGAGGGTAATGGTAGCAAAGGAAAAACATATCAAATGAATCAAACATATTACACATTTATAGTTTTAAATCTAATGGACACTGGGAATTCCCTGGCAGTCCAGTGGTTAAGATTTTGCCTACCAATACAAGGGATGCGTGCTCAATCCCTGGTTGGGGATCAAATATGTTACAGGCCTCCTGACGGACACATTAAACAGAAACAATAATGTAACAAATTCAGTAAAGACTTTAAAAAGAGCATAGTTTTTTTTTCCCTTCAATTTGATGGGCACAAATGTAGAGGATTATTTTCCTCATAATAAAAAGGCAAGTGTGAAGTTAAATCATTTGTCACTTAATGTCCAGCTTCAGATTTTTAGCCTGACTATAGATGTGGTGTTCTCCAAGTCTTTTTCTTAAATAACCAAAGACCAACACTTAATTTACCAAAATTGAACCCTTTCATGCCTATGAAAATCTTTATAAAATTTATTATTCATCATTCAGTAATAGAGGAAAGCATTAGAGATTAAAGTTAATTAGAAAGCTATGTTACCTATATTAAGGAAAAAAGCAAAACAAATGTTCTTCACCAAACAACATGAAATTTTTTTTTAAAAAAAGGGAAAGTCACCTTGTATTTCTAGATCTGATGTTTGTAAAATACTGGTTATTCATAACTATAACACAATTTCATATTTATGAGGGAGGAACTGCTTGAAAGGAGACTTGCCTCAGTAAATCTGAAGTTAAGTTGGGAAATTAACAAGAAAGAATAGCTAAAAAAATTCTACAAGTGAAGAATATTAAAAAAAGTAATGTCTTACCCTAAAATCTTAGCATAAAATAATTGAAATGTGGTATTAGCACAAGAATTGACAGAGAAATGGGATAAAACAGCTCCAAACCATAACTTTACTAAGGATACTAAGCATTTAGCAAAGTATCACTCAAATCTAAATCACCTCTTTATAGATCTACCCCTTAAGAAGGAAAACATCTAGCCAATTAAATTATGTGCTTTCTAATATCTAGAAATTTTTAAGAGGGCTTACTGGAAAATAGAGATAGATTTTATCACACACATATGTAAAATGTGTATGCAAAGATAAATTAACATTCTATAATTTCTTCACATTCAGAACTGTTCTCTCTTAAATGGCTTTTAGATTTAGAGTTCTTGACGATTTTGTTTTTTCACAGAATGACATCCCCAGGGCTCTCAGGAACACGAGTTATGTGGTATTTCTGAAGAAAAGTCATTGATGTTGATGTTTCAAATGTGACTCTGCAATTACGCAGGACTAGCTATATTTTCATTTCAACTTGGAGCCATATTGACAAGCATACCTGATTCATTTTCTCCTTTACTTATTACTCTAACCATTTGGCTCCTAGGGATTAAAAGGTCACCTCACTACTTTATCTGGAGAATGATCCTCCACAGGACACGTTCACTGCAGTCATCACATGCACAGGTAATGGCAGGCACAGTCTGATTCTACCTGAGCGGGTAGATTTTTAGACTTTATCGTTGTAAACATTCCAGTGGTGGGGGAGGAATGTGTCATAGAAGCAATGAAATTCAATGTGCTATAGACATTAAGAATCATCGCTATAAATACAGAATTATTCAAATAAGTACAGAAACAATTTTATGAAAAAAAAAATCTAACTTCTTACCTAAAGTAATGAATACTTGCCACACCTATCCTCAAAAATACTTTGAAGATCAAAATGCAATCAGACATGTGCATGAAAATTTTAAGTTATGAAGCACCATAATTATTATACAGTCCACAGTATTATAAAAATAAAAACTTTTTAGACAAATTAGTCTGTGCTTTGTGGCGATGTTTCCTTTGTATTCCAAAATTAACACTAGAATTAAATACTAAAATGCTTTTTCACAAGTAGCTTTTCAACCTTTTAAGTTCATTATTCAAATCCTTTCTTGCTAGCAATATGGTGACTCCTATTACATTCAACATTGTAGTGTTACTGTACAGCATTTTTTCAACTCTTTGTATATCATTTTTGTATTTGACTTATCTGTATATTGCATGCATCACTATTTCATTTGTACTAATGTTATCTATTAATCAGGATTTATTCCATCAAAGGCACTTTCAATTTTTACTCAATCTAAAATGAAAATAAATTTTTAAAGAATTTAATTAGAGATATGCTGGGATTTAAAACCTAGAATTTCTGCATGAATTATCAACTTTCTTATAAAATTTCTTAACAATATTTTATATTCTTAATATTATGCAAAATAGGGATATTATAATTTATAACCTGGCAACTTCATAACAATTGATCAAATTTATAATAAGGTCAGTAAAGTTGGACAGTTAAAATAATCATGAAACAAGGAAATGTCTTAAAACGTTTACCAGAAGGATAGACAAACTGATTACAACCATGTCGAACGTTAAAAACTGAACTCATAGAAAAGGAAATGAGAGAACACAGTGAATTATACTTTTCTTGCTGATAAAAGTAAGTTCAATAAATAATCTTGAAAGAAATATTTCTTTCATGGCACTAAACTCTAGAAAGATTTTCTGGGCAAACACTAATTATTATCTTAAACCACTTTTGCAAAAATGAAGAAATCTTTTATTATCACATTTATATTCTCATCAATAAAACATTAAATGCAGAATTAAATCTTACTTTAACAAAAGATTTGCCTATCCAGAATTCATAAAACATTACATAGGGAGAGCTTGGAGACCAATCCACAAGGCTAATGTTTATCAGGTAGAAATTAGTACATTAGTAGACTCAATTCTATTTCCTTGGGGGCATGAGCATTAAAATTTTTATAAATTATTGTATTTATTTTTATTGTGTTAACACTGGTTTATAGTGCTATAAAAGTTTAATGTGTGCATTATTTTTAGACTTTTGTATATACTACAGTTTGGTCATATATGTCTCTTTGCAGCCCCATGGACAGTAGCCCACCAGGCTCTTCCATCCATGGAATTTTCCAGGCAAGAATACTGGAGTGTGTTGCCATTTCCTTCTCCAGGGGAACTTCCCTACCCAGGGATCGAACCCATGTCTCTTGGAGCTCTTGCATCGGCAGGCAGATTCTTTACCACTAGGGCCTCCTGGGAAGCCCCATGGTGTGCTCACCACCAACATTTTAGTTTCCATCTGTCACCATACAGCTGACCCCTTAGTCCATTTCACCCTCTGCCTACCCCTTCCCCTCTGTAACAACAACCTTGTTCCCTGGATCTATGTGTTGGTTTTTGCTCAGTTTGTTCATTTCTGTGTGCTTTTTTTTTTTTTTTTTAATTCCACCTAAAAGTGAGATCAGAGTGTTTGTCTTTTTCTGAGATTTTATTAATAATAAAATCTCATAATACCCTCGAGATCCATCCATGTTGTTAAAAATGGCGAGATTTCTTGTTTCTTGTGACTGAGCAGCACTGCAGCGCGTGTGTTCACATCTTCTTCTCTTCATCCCTTGACGGGCACGTAGGTTTCCCTTATCCTGGCTGTTATAAATACTGCTGTGATGAACATGGGGTGCATGTACCCGTTCCCTCTGTCCTTTCTCTCTTTGTCAGAGCAGTCAAGATGGTGCAAGGGGTTAACAAGGTTACCTTTGCTTCGGAAATGAAAAAAAAAAAAGAAAAAAATATCTTTCAGGTTACAGATTGCTTGAAAATGCCTCACCATCTTGCAAACGGCATTGAGCGAAAGTCATTCAGTCGTGTCCGACTCTTTTGTGACCTCATGGACTCCAGAGTGCGTGGAATTCTCCAGGCCAGAATGCTGGAGTGGGTAGCCATTCACTTCTCCAGGGGGCCTTTCCAATCCAGGGATCAAACCCAGGTCTCCCGCATTGCAGACAGATTCTTTACCAGCTGAGCCACCAACAAAGACCACTGCATTAGTTTCTATTACGAAGTTCCAAATACCTCTCTTGGGCTTTCAGTTTAGAGGTTTGCTGTTTCATTATTTCAAGTCCATTTATGTGTTGAGGCACCAGTGTACAGACTGCACATTCACACACAAATTATTACGATAAAACTTTAACAATATTTGTAAACAGACTAATGAATAAAGTAATAATCTTATGTTTTCCAAGGTAGAATAATTAAATATAATTTTTTCTTTAATATGTTTCTTACTTATTAGTTGGGATTCGGTCTGGCTTGAGACTAACAGCTTTTCCCTCCCACCTTTATAAAGGCTTAGATGGGAGTGGAGGTATGTATTAGCAACATTGCTGAAACAGAATACCGTAGACTGGGCTAGTTAAACAGCAGAAAGTTATCTTCTCACAGTTGTGGAGGCTGGAAGTTCAAGATCAATGTGTCAGTCAGTTTGATTTCTTCTGAGATTGGTCTCCTTGGCTTGCAGCCTTCTTGCTGTGTCTTGAAACCTTTCATCTGTGCACAAACATGCCTGCTGTTGCTCTGTATATGCAGATTTTCTCTATTTATTAGGACACCAGTCAGATTGGATTAGCACCCATGTAATGGCTTCATATTTACTCAATTACAAATTACTCAATTTCTGTCTCCAAATCCAGCCACATTTTGAGCTATTAAAAACTTTGGCTACGACATACAAATTTTGAAGGGATACAATTCAGTTTATATGAGGGTGTTAGAGTGACTGTCTAAAAGTTCTGTCTCGTTTGTCTGCCCTTTTCCTGATTCACTGTCTACACAGAGAAGCTTTAATTGGGAATTCTTTCATTGACACTCATTGGCATTTCTGCTTTGCCAGCTTCTTCAGCTCTAAGTCTAGAACATATGAGGCAAAGAAAAAAACTAAAGGAGCTCACACGGTATTGTTCCATGGGCCCCCAGATTGCTAGCCTGTTTACCTTCTTCTTCCCACTGTTCATTTTATATATAACCCAGGCTATAACTGTACTCAAGGAAGAATCTACTCCATCTCCTCACAATCATGATTCTTACCCTTGTTTTATAAACAACTTTTTAAAAAATACTGATGACTAGAATTAGACTGAAGCGATTTAGCAGCAGCAGCAGCACTAAAATACAACACAATAGAAAAGAAAAACAGGAAATAGAGTCACCACATGGTAACTCAGTAAAGCTCTATTTTGAATCTCAAATGTCAAAATTCCTACTTCTTGCTTCCACTGGGAAAGTCCCTCCCATTTACTTGAAGCCATTGTACTAATGACATTTTAAATAATTGATCTGCCATATAATTGACATAAAGAAGACGCATACAACTGTTATATATAGCCAGAGACCCTCAAGACAGAAAAATAACCTATAGCCTAAGATATTTCAAAATAAGCTCAATTCCCAAGTATAGACTTGGTTTCTTCTTTACTAAATCCATCACTTGAAAAATGAATCAATATATTTCGTGCCCACTTTGTTCCAGTTTAGCCAAACACTTTGAGCAACTGATTCATTATGCATCCTAACAAATACGGTGTCAATTTATACCAGCTAGACAAAGCATATCTTACCCTCATTACAATAGGAAGGCAACATTCTATAACAGAAAGTGACCTGAAAGCTAGTCCTTTTTTGCTACTAAGTTGATTTATAGTTTTGGGTAACTAGTAATATTTTTTCTCATAGTTAAAAATATCAAGGAACAATATTAAGCTATAAAAATATCGCTTGTATTTTCACCCAACAGCTTTTAAAACTTGATATATATCTATATTTCATATTGTCCATACATATCCTATGGTACATGTACTTTGAAAAAATATACTCAACTGTCTTTTGTAACCACACATTTTGTTGTGAAAATATTTTTAAATTAATTTATTTAATTAGAGGCTAATTACAATATTGTAGTGGTTTTTGCCATAGATTGACATGAATCAGCCATGGGTGTACATGTGTTCCCCATCCTGAACCCCCCCTCCCACCTCCCTCCCCATCCCATCCCTCTGGGTCATCCCGGTGCACCAGCCCTGAGCGCCCTGTCTCATGCACCGAACCTGGACTGGCGATCTGTTTCACATATGATAATATACATGTTTAGTGCTATTCTCTCAAATCATCCCACCCTCGCCTTCTCCCACAGAGTCCAAAAGTCTGTTCTTTAGATCTGTGTCTCTTTTGCTGTCTCACATATAGGGTCATCGTTGCCATCTTTCTCAATTCCGTATATATGCATTAGTATACTGTATTGCTGTTTCTCCTTCTGACTAACTTCACTCTGTATAACAGGCTCCAGTTTCATCCACCTCATTAGAACCAATTCAAATGCATTCTTTTTAATGACTGAATAATATTCCATTGTGCGTACATACCACACTTTCTTATCCATTTGTCTGCTGATGGGCATCTAGGTTGCTTCCATGTCTTAGCTATTGTTGTGGAAATTTATGAGAATTAATTTCTTCTGCTATGAAATAGTTTCTAGACCTGCATCAGGACTATTATACTGGACAAAATGCCAAGAAGGAGACAACACGAAACAGAAGATGAGTGCTATGAATGATTCAGAGTGCAGTGGGACTTCTCAGAGCAAGGAAGGGGGTAAAAAGTCTGGCAGTGGCCATGCTCAGACCCTGGTCATCCAGCAACACTGGGAACACAGACACTTCCCCTTGACTCAGAAGGACTTTCACGTTGGCATAATCTATTCTTTCAAATGAAGGACTTGACCTTGGTTCCAAACTAATCACTCTCGGGGTTCTCCAGATCATTCTCCATTTACCCCTCACCGTGTATTTGGGCATGCATACAAATGACATCCCCTAGGTCAGGAATATGACTCACAGCACAAGATCAAACAGAAACCTCATATTCAAAAAGTAAAACGAAGTTAATTATTTTCATGATTAGTGATATTTTTTATTTGCTGCATAAATGAAACATACTAGTACTAATTCTCAAATGACGACTGTTAACAGATAATGAAAGCTTATTTGGCTCTTTCAAATATGGAGCTTTCCATTTCAAAACTTCTCTGAGATCTCTTGATAATTCACACTTGGAGATAATTGAAAATGTGACATATTTTGAAGGGTAACTGTTGATTGCTGATTGAGCAGATAAATAAGAAATTATTCAATGAGAAGAACAGTTGGCTCAAAGTCACTACAATAAAGGGCACATATTTGCAGGTTCATTACTCCTCACAAAATATTCAAGACAGTGTAATTAATCAAAATTTTCCTTTAGGCCATCGGTTTCCTGATGTTTTCAATTCTGTTTCTCAGCAAATATCATCAGTGTGAATACATGAGAATTTTATGACTGTTTCACCTCCCTATTTACTTTTAGAGTAAATAGTTCTAAAATGAAGTAATCCTAAAATAAAAGTATGCGTTTGATTATAAGATTTAACAATTTGAGTAATTTTGTACCTTCAGTAGTACAAATAGGGCTTCTCTGGTGGCTCAGACAGTAGAAATCTGCCTGCAATGCCGGATACCTGGGTTTGATCCCTGGGTTGGGAAGGTCCCCTGGAGAAGGGCACGAAAACCCACTCCAGTATTCTTGCCTGGAGAATCCCATGGACAGAACAGCCTGGTGGACTACAGTCCATGGGGTCACAAAGAGTCAGACACGAAGAACAGCACAATAGTATAACAATTATTTTATTTGGGGGAAATAAAAACCCCATGCCACTTCATTTATTAGAGGGATATGTGTGTATGTATGTGTATATATGTATATGGACGTAGTCTGTATACAGTAAGCTACAACTGAGGAATAAAAAATAGTTTATAATTCAGTCAATGAAAACTTTTTAAAATATATGATAACCTATTCCCTGATTAAATAAACTTTTTAAACAGATTCCAATAAAGATGAAAAGCGTCCTCATGTATTAATAAGTCATCATTACATTATACAAGATTATCATTATTAAATTCTTCACTATCTCGTGGAACGATTAAAGGTGACTCTGCATGCTTTTGCAGTCGTTCTGTTGGCAAGTATAATCTAATTCCTGTTCCTTGAAACTTGTTTTCCCAAACAAATGTGGCAGTGATATGGAACAAAAGAGGCTTTATAACGTCTTGGGAGGTCTCTTGGGATACAGGCTGTGAGATATACTAGCCACCAGGGAGGAAGTAAGGGCACCCAGAGACTATCTTATGAAAAACCCAAACCACATGGATGAGATGCTGCATGGAGAGGAGAAGATCAAAGACATCCAGCCCATCTGACATGTCAGTGATTAAACCCTCCTCTGGGGAACGGGCCTTCCCGGATGGCTCAGGAGGTGAAGAATCTGCCTGCAGGGCAGGAGACACAGGGGGTGCAGGCTCGATCCCTGCGTCAGGAAGATTCCCTGGAGGAAGAAATAGCTACCCACTCCAGTATGCTTGCCTGGAAAATTCGACGGACAGAGGAGTCTGGCAGGTAAGGTCCATAGGGCCTCAAAGAGTCAAAAACAACTGCACACAGCGCACAGCAGCACATAGCTGGGGAATGGATCTTCTAATCCGGATTATCCCAGCATTTGCTGCATGAATAACGGGAGCAGATCTCATCTGAGTCCTTTCTGAATTTCTGGCCCCTCAAATCATGAGCAAATCAATACTGTTGTTAAAAGACAGTAAGTTGGGGGGAACTTTGGTACACCACCATAAACAACTAGAACACCACAAACGAATTCAAGGTGACTGGGATAAACTGAGTTTAATTAACTAGTGATCAGTGGACCCTAATCTGGGAAGTATGGTGTTTCTATTTCTTACCTAGGAAAAGAAAATTGAGTTTGGTATTCACAAAGTATTTTTAGGAGAGGAGGAAGGCCTTTTTAACATTTTCTTCTCCCTCTCATGTTCAAAGCTGTTTTCTGCTCATTCTGAGCTTGAGTCTATACTCTGAATGGCGGAGGAAGCTAGAGGGAAAAAATCACCCTGTAGAATTAGTGGAATAAACTTGATAAAAGCCAGAGGGTGTCATTTGATACTTGGGTGCTGAGTAACACCTTCTGATTACTGCTTTCATCTTACAGATAGCTGAAACATATTTTAGACCTAGGGTTAAGTATCTGCCTGCAATGCAGGAGACCCAGGTTTGATCCTGGGTCAGGAGAATTCCCTGGAGGAGATCAGGGCAACCCACTTCACTACTCTTGTCTGCAGAATTCCACAGAGTCCATGGGATCACAAAGAGCCGGACACGACTGAGCAACTAACCCTTTCACACTTTCAACAACACTGAGACAGAGAAGAAAAGAAATGGTGATATTATTTTTTTCTAGAAACCACATCAAAATCACATTTTGGAGTAACTGAAAAGAATGAGGATCTACTATCCTGGATCTGTAGTATATTACTAGTACATATTCACTAATTGGCAAATTAAAAAGTTGAAATTGCATTTAACATTTTTCCTCATTCTTGCTGCTACCACCCTCATCCACACCACTATGTTATCTTAGTGGGCTTTTCCTCCAGCAGCCAAGAATGTTCCAGTCTCAAGATCTCTGGTCTCAATACACTCTTAAAATGGAAATGTCAGTGACCTGACTGACTTGTTAGTCACTTCACTGGGGTGATTTGTAAAATCAGAGAGGCCTCTACATAAAATAAGCTTTTTCATCCTCCTTATTACTCTTTATCTTGTATCATACTTTATTTTCCTACACTGTACCTTTCCCCACCTGACATATTTTTATTGTTTATACTCCTATTTGACTATCTGCTCTATGAGAAAAAAGTTTAATAGCCACCCATCCAACTATTCCCCTCATAAAAAAATGACACAAGAACCTTGCAATATTTCCAGAATCCTCAACAGTGCTTCTTTTAAACATGATGGGCTGATGTTCTTTTAAAATAATCATCTGATTTTAATTCTATCAAAGAGAAAATACCTTGGCATTCTGGATGGCATAGATAAGATCGAGAACATCACTTTAGTAGTTATGCCTAGGCAGGACACACAGGTTCAATCCCTGGGTCGGGAAGATGCCCTGGAGAAGGAAATGGCAACCCACTTCAGTATTTTTGCCTGGGAAATCCCATGGACAGAGAAACCTGGCAGGTACAGTCGATAAGGTGGCAAAAGAGTCAGATACCACTTAGTGACTAAGCAACAACAATAACGGTTACTAGACCTAGGGCAAAGGTCTTATTTTTAACGGTTAGCACATCATTCTGTGATTCTTTCCAGCAATATACAATTCCCCAGCTCTCTTGACATCACCCTTGTAACATTCTGGATATCAATGCAAAAGTCCTAGATCTAGAGTCTTGCCCAACTTATTGAACAGAATAAAGCCCTTAATCTTTTTACTTAAGGCAGGGCACACTTAGTATTCTTTTTGTTTCTGTATCAAAAGTTCACTTTAGTTAAGAGGCCATTAATTCATTCCTTTTTATTACAATAGCCACTGAGGATTATGCTAGTTTCAAATTATGCATAAAGATTGACCTTCAAAATGCATTGATCCTTCACATTTGTTGATAAACCATGAAAATATCAAAAGACTACTTGTGAGATGAACAATAAGTTATAAATGTGTTTTTTTTTCTTTATTTCACTTTGAAGTATCTCAGGTGCTACATTATATCCTAGTTACAAAATTTTGCAGAATGAATAGTTCAGCATTTTTGACTACTTGTCAACATTTCATTGTTTCTGTGTGACCATATACACAGTTGTTTTTATTATTTAAGAGGTGCTCTCTGCTATCTACCAGAAGCTAATGTTTTCAAAACTTGGTGTTTAACCAACGCAGCTGATCCATCCTGTATAAAAACATATATAGCATATTGTTTATGGTACCCTCTATTATTTGGCTAGCTCAGACTGCCCTTAAATCAAGATTTTGTGTAAACTTGGCTCAAAGAAATGGAACCACAGAGAACCATAAATATGAAATGTCTTCTTTTTTCTCCAAGTATCCTTGAAGAATTAAGTTGAAGGAACAAATGAAATTTCTCCCTTGCTCATTCCATCCCAGTGAAATTTTACTATCTATCTTATCATCATGTCACTTTTTAGGATTTTCAGTATAAAATAAATTGTTCTATTTTTATGGTTTTCCCCAGGGGTAAAAAAGATATATCAAACTACTTTTATGCACAGGATGGGAAATAATTTATTCTTCATATTTGACATCTAAACATGCGTGAAAGCAATGAAATGTGACTTTCCTTCCATAAGAAAACTGGACAGGCCATCCAATGGGCATCATGTCACCCAACAGGCTCATTTTTTACATTTGGTTAACACCTCTTGGGTCAAGATGGTTCAATCACAAAGTGAAGAGTAAAATCGTTCTGAGCAGGATACCAGCGGTGCTGTCCACAACTGTCACACATTAAATATGAAAAGTCATCACTCTAACCTATGGAGCTTTTCCTTCTTTGTGGCAGAGGTTTGATTTGTGGATACACCTCTCCCTGGGCTCTTCACTAGTTCCTTGGGGCTATGAGGTGTCATCAACATACACAAAATTGGAAATGGGATCATAAATGCTGAAATCCCTCAATTTATAACACAGAGAACAGTACCAAGAGGCACATGACACTTTGGTCCTACATGGATTGAGGGCTCTTTGAATTAATTTGCTATCAGCAAATAACACCTACTGTCAAGCGACCGATTCATCACAGCTCTGACAAGAAATACTCAGGAACTTCAGGGAGGAGCTAGGCAACACTGGCTTCAAGACCTGAAAAGGGACTGCGTTCATTCTCTTTGAGGACTTGGAGAAAACAAACAGAAATCATAGTCTGTTGACTTTGTGAGTCACTTACGTGCAGGTGTGTGAAAAATTAATGCAAGCGTCCTTCATTGGCCTCAACGCAAATATCTGTTTTCCTTTTTTCATTATGAGTTGTGTGTGTGTGTAGGAGTGATCTTTAGTAAACTAAGGATTTTGAGAATGAGAACAGGGAGAGTATTTGTTTGATGTTTGTCCTTAAAATTTACTGTCAGAGTATAATTGCTTTACACTTTTGTGTTAATTTCTACTGTACAACAACATGAAACAGCTATATGTATAATACATCCCCTTCCTCTTGAGTCTCACCCCCACAACCCACTCGCAACCCTCCCCTGTAGGCCTTCACAGAGCAGGCAGCTAAGCTCCCTGTGCTACTCAGCAGCTTCCCGCTAGCTAGCTGTTTTGCACAAGGCAGTGTATATCTGCCAAAGCTGCTCTCCCAATTCGGCAACACCACACTCAACCTGCCGGATCTCATCTGATCTCAGAAGCTAAGCAGGGTCTCAGCTTAGCTAAGCTAACCAAGTACTGGTTCGTACTTGGGTGGGAAAGTATGTGTTTAATATGTCCTACCTGCGCAAATTGTGGAACAATCCATAATTATATACATCACTGGTAGAATCATCCACTTGGATCTTAATTACTGTCCAGTCAAAACACAAGTTCTAGAAGTCAATCAACCTGAACAGAAAAGTATGTCAAGATTTCGCAGCCTGAACAATCCTTTTGGAAATTGGTAGCGTCTGTGGCCAGAGGAATACCCAAACAAATCTAAATAGATATGTCTAATGATTTTACAGCAAGTTGTATTTAGAATGGGCATTAATTATTGTTATTTAAACTATGTTCACATGATCTGTCCTGCTGCTGCTGCTGCTAAGTCGCTTCAGTCGTGTCCGACTCTGTGTGACCCCATAGACAGCAGCCCACCAGGCTCCCCTGTCCCTGGGATTCTCCAGGCAAGAGCACTGGAGTGGGTTGCCATTTCCTTCTCCAATGCATGAAAGTGAAAAGTCAAAGTGAAGTCTCAGGACCCAATATTAACTTTAGAGATTTTTATTTTAAATGTATCAGGCAGTGGAAGTAGGAAGAAGTGAAGATAGGGGGAAATAAAAAAGGAGGAACTAATTCTTGAGAGGTCCACCATGTATTAACCTTATGTTCGCTTTGTATTCGCATTTAATTCATTGTGTCTCTGTTTCTCTGTGTGTCGGGGGGAGAGGGGTCCATGTTTGTGCATCTCACCTCTCATTCTCTAGCCTGAAATTTTAATTAGGAATTATATATAGAACTCTAAGGATATATATAAAACAGTAATAAGGAAAGACAATATTCAGTACCACATAGGTCTCACATTCCAGGTCTTCTTTTGCCAGGAAAACATTCATACAAAAAGACAAAATAGGGGGAAATATAAGTGAGTATGTTTGTCTTAAATTCACAAAGACAGGAATACAACCTTTTTGATTACTTCTCAACATTTTACATTTTAAGACATCATTTTTTGTTTAATTTAAATTCTCAGGATTTTTTTATTTTCTAATTATCTTACAAGTGTAGTGTTCCATGAAGAGGAATTAAAAGTATGCCACCACTTTTATTATTTTGTTTTATTACCAGTAGTCCATGAATTTTGACTTTTCGTCTTATTATGATAAGATTACATGTTAGCATCTAATTATTTTACAGGTTGTTTGAGTTCTGTTTTTGCAAGTAAATATTTTATATTAGCACATAACTATATATGATTACCTTTCCAAATAATTTCATGCTTTTCTCTATTGAAATGAGTTAAATTGGAAAAGAAAAACAAAGAAAAGAACTATTTAAAAAATTCATAGTATCATAAGAAAAGGAGAATGTAGTTATATAGGAAACAGCAAGCCAATTAAAAATAGAACAAAAGAATAGATGCTTTGACTTTAATCAAGCAATCCTAGCTGGAAGACAGTAGGACTGTAATATTAAAAGGAGACAGACAATCTCTTCCCATCTAGGTATTCATACTATGGATATAAAGAAACACCAATCTATGTATTTGAAGGGCAGATATTATGTCTTTGCATGGTTAGTGTCTAAAGTTTTAAGAAAATGCTCAATAAATGTTGACTGTAGATGTAAAAACAAGAAAACAACAAACAAAAAAAGGAGGCATTTCTCTCTATTTAGTGTTTTTCTCTATATAGTAGGAGTATCTAGTTAGTATTCCTACTAATACCTAAGTAGTATTCCTACTGTGTAAGATTTACATTTAAGCAGAAGATACAATATCACCTTTATAAAGGTAGAAGAAAGACAGAACAGAATTATCTCTATGCATGTGTGTTTATATGCATGTGTAATTCTCTTCACTTGACTTCATGGTCTGGAAAGAATGAGTACACAACACCCCATAATAACCCTCTCCATTTGCGTTTCAGGATATCAGAAATTTCAGGTTAAGCATTTCTCTCCTTTCATGGGTATCTTAAAATGCAACTTATCCCAGGAGTGGCAAGGCACGAGGTCACTTTATCTCTTCTGATAATTAGTTTACTAAAGTAGTCCTTATAAAAGGAATTTCTTTAGGAAATATGATAAGAAATAAATCACCAGGACAGAGGGGACTGGGGAGAACGGAAATGAATGTGAATCATATCAAAGGCAAACATCATTAACTTTATAAGGTCAAGAGGTTTAGGGAGAGAATTGCAATAAGGGGTACATTTATTAAAAAGTAAGGAATTCTGTCTTAAAGATTCCAGTTTTCCTCAGAAGCTTTAAATTCAAGGATGGGTAAAAGCTATTCCTTCAGGCTTATCTTTAATAAAAGTCTACTTCAATGCATTCCTAGGAATACGCTTGGCCTCTAGCTTCTCTTTGAAGGAATTATATCTTCCCTCCTGGACAGTATTATTTATGGACCTACTGTGGATGCCTATTATGGATGATATTAAAAATCCAGTTTTGAATCTATTATTTATGGATCTATTTATGCCATTTATGAATACATGGATGCTTAGAAGAAAGGCATCCAACATAGTTTTACTTTTTGGTTTTTATTTTGTAATTTTCATTCATTTACAGCAGCTAACTTCCTTATCTGTTATGATCTTGACCAAAGTCAGTGCTACACTCTCTCTCTGGTCAGCTTGATATTCCAATTTCTTTTGATCAACATAGTAATATTAAGTAAAAGCAAGAGACACAGATTAAAAGATTTTACTCTCCTCTCTTCTCCATCAATCATAATTTCAAGTACTAGACGAGACTGGACAAACAACTGCCTCACAAGCATAATTAAGGGAAAGAAAAAAAAAATTACTCAACAGGAGACTTTTAGACATTTCATGATTTGTAAAACATGCAAGTGGATGCTAGCATACTTTGTTTAACCGGATGATTTTTACATCCTTTACTTCCCATAAAAAGAAAAATTTCTTGCATGGTGTTTTTAAGGAACTTTTGGTCACACAGATGGAATTTTCCTGAAAGTTCCCTCAAACATATGTGACACAAGAAGCCTGTATGCTAAGTCACTTCAGTCATGTCCAACTCTTTGCAACCATATGGATTGTAGCCCACCAAGTTCCTCTGTCCATGGGATTCTCCAGGCAAGAATACTGGAGTGGGTTGCCATGCCCTCCCCCAGAGGATCTTCCCGACCCAGGGATCGAACCTGTGTCTTTTATGTCTCCTGCTTTGGCAGGCAGGTTCTTTACCACTAGTGCCACATGGTATATAAACTCCTTTACCTCTAAATATTCATGAACCCTGCCAGTGCTATGTTATCAGGAACAGTAGAAAGACTTGAGCACTATTTTGCAAGAAAACACTAGATATTTATTTCCATTATTACTTTCTAATGCTTACCAATGTCTCTCTCATTATAATAGAAGTAAATTCAAACCCTCTGCTTTCCAGTTCATATCCTATTCTGTGTATTACCCAGTAAACCACTCACTAAAATCAGATTTTTCTATTTTTCAAATTCAGCCACTTGTAGCCACAGTCATTGTAGCCACCGCTGTCTTTGCATTTACCATTTTCTTTCTCCACTGTACTTTCACTCAAAGCACAGTGAATGAAGCCCTATTCATCCATGCCACTGATCATCACAGTCACTAGACGTAAAAAGGATAAACACAACAGAGTCTCATCTTATTCTCAGGAAAAAACGAGTCCTTGAAAATAAAAGATGATCCAATAGATTTCCCAAATTCAGGTATATATATTTCATTCTGAGACTGCACCATAGATGAAATAATTCCGGAATACAAACAATAATGCTCTAGATTGGAATAAAAAACTTTCCTGAACATTTGCATAACTGCATAGTTTTCAATGGAAACATTATGTTCCTAAAAACCATATATTTCCCCCCTCAACATCATGAAATTTGGGATAATCACCAAGCAATTCACTATACTTATAACTTGCCTTCCTCGATCAAGGTCCTTTCAATGTTGCTACAAAAGACATGTATGTCTTTCAAGCAGTAGGAAACTTGAAAAATATGCTGTTTGCCCAGGTTGTTTTCCATGAACTTGGAGTCAGCTATGTCTACTTCAGGTTGAGCTGGTTAAGACTGGTGAGGACCAATGACCCTCCACCTGGGCATGCGCAAATATCTGCTCGGTGACCTTTTGACGTCAGAGAGCTGAACACTCCACCCTCAGATTGTGCAAAAGCCACCATTTTCTGAACAAGTCCTGTGAAGAGCGCTGCAGCTTTGTTACACTTGTGCAGAATGGCAATCACATCTCCTTTTTCTTATTTCCAGTCACCCCTCCCCAGGCCTCCCATGCCTCGGACCACATTGCTTCAGCCCCTCGCCTTCAAGGGGACATGATTTGAGTTTTGTTCTCCCATCCCCTGGCTTAGTTGTGAATAATCTCTCTGCTTCAAACCTCAGTGTCCGCATGCTTCTTGGGCAAAGGAATCTGGTCCCCTAACAGCCACACACACTGTTAACAGGCCAGCTGAACTCCTACCAAAACTCACACATCAGAGTTAGCTATTTGATGAATAAGAATTGGAAAGAAAGTGTTGAGTGAAGTAGGTAATATTGTTAATCTCACAGCTCAGATAACTGGCCCAGTTGTCAAATTTACTCATATTGAAAGCTAGGTGCTGTCATAGGATCGCTATCTGTGCGGTTGGCTATAGGAAAGAAAAAAAAAAAAAAAACTAGCGACAAAACAGATGAATGTTTTAGGTAGCTATCAGTAACAAGCTCTAAAATGTGTTGTAACTTGGACGTCACTCCGGTTGTAACCATCACACCGGCCCTAGGCAGCAAAAGGAGTAAAGGTGTCTGTCCTTTTTCACCTTGAGTTCCTTTTCTCTTTTTAGCACAGCCCTCCCTATGAGTTTCTTTCCATGTGGCTTTGCCATCAAGTCACCTTTGAAAGTCTGTTGGCTGATTCGTCACTGGGGCAGGCACACGCACTTTCTGGTATTCTGTGCAGTTCCAGTTCGCATGAGAACCCCCAAGCACCCTGATTCTGCTATGGCTGAGTTGCTAAGTCGTGTCTGATTTTTTGTGACCCCGTGGACTGCAGCACACCAGGCTCATCTGTCCTCCACTGTCTCCCGAAGTTTGCTCAAATTCATGTCCATTGAGTCGGGGATGCCACCCAACCATCTCATCCTCTTCCACCTCCTTCTCCTTTGGCCTTCCATCTTTCCCAGCATCAGAGTCTTTTCCAGTGAGTCAGTTCTTGGCATCACGTTGCCCAAGTACTAGGACTTCAACTTCAGCATCAGTCCTTCCAATGAATATTCATGACTGATTTCCTTTAGGATGGACTGGTTGGATCTCTGTGCAGTCCAAGAGACTCTCGGGAGTCCTCTCCAGCTCCCCAGTTTGAAAGCTTCAACTTTTTGGCACTCAGACTTCTTTATGGTCCAGCTCTCATATGCACACTTGATTACTGCAAAAACTATAGCTTTGACTATGCAGACCTTTGTCAGCAAAATGATGTCTCTGCTTTTTAACACTCTATGTCATGAGGTGATTCTACAGTTTGCTAGTGTAGATGCTTTCCCCACATCCCTCTTGAAATGAGACCAGTGTGTTCTTTTCTGAATAACTGCAGGTTGCATAAGATGTGTGCTTTCCAAACAGAGAATTTTTATATGTAGGAAGAGAAGACAGTAAAATAAATTGTAAGCTTATTCTGAATATTCAGTTATATCTCTTAAAATTTCATAGAGGAAAAGATATATAATGTGTATAGACTTTCAGAAATCTAAGGTATAATTCTTAAAAATAGAACATATATAAATATATATATATGTATCATTTTATTTTATCTGCATAATATAGTGACAGTAATGTAACATGACCTTACTATTGGTATGAAAATAAACATCTATAATGATAAAATCTGTTTTAAGATGAGAGCTTGTGTTTTGACATTTTGGACTTGTGAACACTTTAATCTTCTTTTTAATATAAAATATATAATCAGAATTGAACTAAACATGGAAAACTCAGATCCATCTTGCTACAAATTTCAGAGTGATGATGATCATCATTGCACTGGGCTGACCAAAAGTTTGTGTGGTAATAACATCTTATGGAAACACCTGATCAAGCTTTCTAATACCAGCACCAGTACTGTAATGGAAAATGTAACATTCATCTTCCTCATTAAAAAAAAAAAAATCCTCAAACCACTAGTAAATTATTTCGAATAAGTTAACTGTACTTCTTCAAACAAAGTTGACATTTACAACTTGAACTAGATCTTTTGGAAACTGTTCAGTGGCATGACACCATCATGCATTACATAGCAGGTTTTTGTTTAACACAAAAGAGTCATTTAGGAAAGAAGAGCTGCATTTCAAACTAATGGTGGAAAATGAAGAGTTGGAGACCCTCTATTTTAGAAAACAGGGGTGCATGACAATGGAAAAAGAACAGCTTGATTGTATTTGTAGCAGATTGAGAAAAACAGCAGTATTCTCCAGATCATGTGATAGAGCCAGTTAACTAGGATAAGTTGCTACTGCTGAAAAAACTGTTTACACGGAGTACCCAAAAGGAAAGGAGGGTTTTTTTTTTTTTTTTTTTTTGGACCTGACCTTATCGTCAAATTATACAAGAATTCTCAGAAAGACTGGAGAAAATGGTAGGGAAGCACGCTGAAGGTATACTTCTTTGAATGAATGAATCCCTGTTTGAACAAAGCCCACACACCACTAGAGCTGGCGCCCTTCCTCTAGTAGGCTCTCTTCATTGGGCAAACAGGGAACCAGGACAAGAGCAGCAGTGCCATCTTGATAAAATAGAGTTCACGTGCCCCAGAAGAAGAGAGGAGATTTGGGGAGGCATGCAATCGTTGGAGTGAGTTGTTCTGAAAAGCATACTCCTGAACACATTTAGAATCTCTGTGATATATAAACACTTACAAATATGTAACATCCTGTGTATCCCTTAAGTCTACAATGGAATCTAACATTACCTTATAACCAAACAGAGAATGAAAGTGCTACCTCCTCTCATGGGTTGATTTATAATAGGATTTAATCTACAAACATATTTATATATGTACATATGTGTGTGTGGTGTGTGTGTGTGTGTGTGTGTATGTATTCAACTTTTTTCCACTCTTTGTTGCTTCTAATTATCATCTCTCACTTTGGGATAATTCTCTTATCTAAATAACCAATATGACTCTTGCCTCCTCTCTGCTCATCTCATCAGAATTCCCAGTAGTGAAATGTCAATGAAGAGTACAGGGCTCAGCATTTGAGTAAAATTCTCTAAGACGACACGTATCTGACCTTGAATCAGTCATTCAACCTCTTTCCTTTCTTCCTTAATTTCTTTATGAGAAAAAAGTGAAGCACCAGATTTTAACTCTTTAACTTGAAGGTAAAAAAAAAAAAAAAAAAATCTTACTAAAACTGTTATGATGTAAGAAGTATACAGAAAAAAGCTGCTTTATAATTGTATTATCAATAAATAACCACAGATCACATGATTAAAAACAAACAATTAATAAGGAAGGCAAATGGCCTCTTTAAATTAAAATAAACTCAAAAGATTAAAAGGCACTGTCAAAAATTAAGCCTTGAGACAAATGATCATATATCTTCTGACTGTAGTTTACTTGCTTTGTTTGAAAAGAACTAAGAGAAACAAACAGCTTTATGTCTTAATTTAGAGGCTGTTTATTATTTCAAATTGGCAGCAATGTCTCAATTTATAAGCAGTTTTTGTTCTGCACTCTATAGAAAGAGAGAACAGATGAATTTCTGTCTGGTCCATTTCAATCTGTTTTCTTTTGTTACTAGAATTGTTACATTCTATGGAAATTCTAAAGCCACAAGAAGCTGTAGCTGTAATAGGAAATTAAATACAGCAATTAACCTAAGGCTACCCATAATTGATAGCATAAAACTGCATTCTCATATTGACATTACTAATTAAAAAAACAAATGCACACACAAAGTGTAAATAAACACAAGTCAAAAATTCCAAACACATTAGAGCCTAACAGTGCAACGATGCTATATTGCAAAAACATGTCTTACTAATTATTTTAAGAGACTCAAAATTCAAGTCTACTCATCTACTACCCCTTACTACCCCTCACTTGCTGGCACAAGTTTCTAACATTTAAAATCATTTCATCAGACATTTCCTTTGCATTAAATTAATACCAAAAATGTCTAGAAGTTTCTCAAGGTCATGGAGGTTAAAAAAGAATCCTATCAAAGCTCCTGATTTATCTTAAATTTGAAGATTGACGATAATGTGGTTTTAAAGTACTGGTAGTTTATTTGTTGCTCAGTCTGTTACAGATAAACTAACAATAGATTGGAGGGTATGACATTTTCTCCTTTCACTGAGAATCTTTATAAGAACTTAAAACAGATAATACCAACTAGCTTTTGATTAACTGGGGTAGCTGCTATATAATATATATTGATATGTTGATATAATATATATTGATTATCTTTCTTCTTCTCTTCCTAGATGGTATATACCATGTAAGGAATGAACAGACATTATCTGTATGCTCCACTTTCTTAAAAAAAAAAAAATCTAGTGTTAACTAAACAATGTTCAGTTCTAAAGAAAATCAACCCTGAATATCTATTGGAAAACTAATGCTGATGCTGAAGCTCCAACATGTTGGTCACCTGATGCGAAGAACCATTGGAAAAGACTCTGATGCCAGGAAAGATTGAAGGCAGGAGGAGAAGGGAATGACAGAAGACGAGATGGTTGGCTGCCATCACTGACTCAACGGACATGAGTTTGAGCAAGCTCCAGGAGATGGTAAAGGACAGGGAAACCTGGCATGCTGCAGTCCACAGGGCTGCAAAGAGCTGGACACGCTTGAGCGACTGAACAACTGCAATGTTAATTTGTCATAAGAAGCAATCACTGGAGTCAATGATTTAGATTCAGTTGATCTTCTCTCAACTAAAATCTGTAATGCATGTATTTGCTATCTTAGTTACCTGCTGTATGGAAAGAAACGGGTCCCTATTTTCAAGATAAACTAAACTACACAAACCAAAACACTTTAGTATGGGAAGAATAAAAGAAATTTGGTTCATCTCAATTTGCCCAAATAAAAAGATGTTTATTCTTACAATTCATAACCATATTTAATGGATTTAAAACACTGTGCCATGTTATTATTCTTTTTCAGCATAATACTATCAGTTCTAAAGAAAACTTAGGGCTTCCCTGGTGGCTCAGATGATAAAAAGTCTGCCTGCAAGGTAGGAGACTGAAAAGACACAGCTTAGTCCCTGGGTCAGGAAGATCTCTTGGAGGAGGAAATGACAACCCAGTTCACTCTTGCCTGGAAAATCCCACGGACAGAAAAGCCTGGCTGGCTACAGTCCGTAGGGTCGCAAAGAGTCAGACATGACCGAGTGACTAACACACACAGCAGAAAAAAACACTTCAGAATCACAGTGAATTGATTTGTTTAACTTAGAAAGACTATGACCCTGTAAACCACTGATATTTCATTCTGTTCGACCATCCTGAGTACTATTTCCTTAGAATTAAACTTAAATAAACATTTCTGCCAGAGTGATTTTAGAGTATTATGCTGTGTTATATTAGTCAACAGAAGCAACTGTTAAAATACCAAGTATCTGAAAGTTCTGAATTGCATATTAAGGAGACCGTACTGCCACTGGTAAAAGATAAATGTACAATACCAAACTCCAATTAGCTTCAGTGTGAGCTAGCACTGGAAATTCAAAGTGTATGATGGGTAGAGGAATAAATGGGTAGATGGATGGATGAATAGACCATGAATAGGGCCACACTTCTGACTATGAATTTCTACCCCTTAATTGTATAATTTAAAGTAATAACAATAGTAATCACAAAATGGGAGACTAGACAGAGGGATATTAATGGTTTAAAAAATTCTCAGTGTTAGTTCAGATGCTAAAATGTAAATTGTCAAAGGATGTGTTAAAAGCACCAAAATACATACAGCAGCCAAAGGGACAAATCAGGAAAATAGAATTTGACTACAGTTACACAGAAATACTCAATTATACTCCTAACTCTTCAAAGGAAAATAAAATATTGTGAGTAAAATAAAATATTGTGAATCCATGCACAAGACAATAAATAGCCTCTACTCCTTGGGTTTTTTTTTTAAACTGATAATCAGAAATAATTCAATTCATAAAAACAACTGATACAAATTCAATCACAGCCTAATACGATATTAGAGTAATATCAACATAAATAATAGCTTCTGTGTAGTATGTAACGATAGGTAATTTCATTTTAATTAAATGTCAGAATGAAAATCCTATTCATATTTCTCATACTAACTATGCAGATCATGTACAGAAAGAATCCAACAGCTGTTGGATTGTGGTCTTTTCATTCAGAGATACTGTACCTGCTGGCATTCTGATTAGTGTTTACTCATTTTAGCATTAAAAATACCAAGTTTAATTTCTGACATACTGTGGAGCACCACCAATATGATATAAGATAATCATACAGAAAACCACCCTGCACAGTCAGTGCCCAGTGGCATATTTGCACTAATACTTGGTCGCAATTACATGTCAAATAGCAGCCAAGAAATTTCTTTGAATTTGATTCAGATTGTCAAATTACAGTTTTCCTTTCTTACTAGAAGTCTGATTTAGGAGCAGCCTGACGACCAGAAGCCGCAAGGAATGCCTGGAGTTCTATCTGCTGCAGTCAGGAGCTCAGACATCTTGCTGAAAATGAGAAATACACCCCCTGTGCTCTTGGTTAGTGAGTTTCTACTCCATTTCAGCTCACACTCTCTTCTTTAGGACACAAACTACACCAACAAGTATGGCAACTCTGAGAGCACCGCTGAAGCAATCACAGCTTGGAGACCCAGCAAAACCCCCAAGAATGGCTCTCTCAAAGTTAAAGTAGGAAACGTTTCAAAGATGTCAATGATCAACGAAGAGCTATCTTACAACCCCCTTAACCAAACGAAATAATGCTACCGGTCATTTTCAATGATGGGAACTATGTTTCTTCTCACTCTCTAGTTCTCTAACCTGTCCTCAGTATTTAGAATGAAGCCCGATATAAATACTGGAGGTGAGAGATAGTGTGCTGTTTTGTATTTACATTCAAATAATATTTTTACAAGTTGAGGAAGGTATATGATCTGAGACTGGCAAACTGCTTATCACTTTATTATTCTCTCAGTTGTTTTCTGCTTGAAAATAAGAGATTTAAAGACTTTGCCCAAGTGTGTCCTTTCTCTTTCAAAATTCATATACCTCCTGTTTTTCTCAAACCAGCTGTGTGTCTCAAACCTAGTCATGATTCCCATTACATATACACACACACACTCAGGTGAACATAGCTGCTTCCATCTCTGAATCTCCGCAACACTACTTTATTGCCTATTACTCTAGATTACATTCTGTGCACTTACCTATTTCTACCCGTAGGAGCTGAAATTACTGGCAAGACCAATCCACAATAACAACAGTGTCTGCTACGCTACAGAAAGTGAACGTGGAGTCGCTCAGTCGTGTCCGACTCTTTGCGACCCCATGGACTGTAGCCTACCACGCTCCTCCATCCATGGGATTTTCCAGGCAAGAGTATTGGAGTGGGATGCCATTTCCTTCTCCAGAGGATCTTCCCAACCCAGGGATCAAACCTGAGTCTCCTGGTAACCTTTGTTGAATAACAAATTTACTACAATGGTCATTTCTGTACTGGGGAGGGGGAAACTTTTTCACCTATTTAAATAAAAAGTGTGTTTATAGAGATGAATTTCTAGTGACAGAAGTAGAGTGGAAGGATATAATAAGGAAATAAGGAAATAGAAGCCATGATAATGATAATAAGAGAATGATGATGACAAGAATTTCCATAGTCACAGTCATCAGTTGGGGAACTATATGGTTTGGTCCACAGCCCATCACTTGATCCTCAGCCCATCATGGAATTCTGACTCCAGTGGCAAACTGCCTCTTCAAGCCTCCCCTCTAACACCTGCTATGCAATACTGAACAAATTATTTAACTTCTTTGTGCCTCAATCCGCCCTCCCATAAAATCTGGATAATAATCTACCTCAAAGGCTCCTTGTGAGAATTAAATGAATACAGTAAGGGTAAAAGCACTTAAAACTATGTCATGATTTTAACTGATTCTATATGTGTTAGTTATTAATACTTCTGTGATATAGCTAGCACCCAATTTTTTTAAGAAGTGAATAAGTAAATGAATGAACACATACATAAACTATTTTGACTTAGTAAGTTGAAAAATGATGTCACTAAATACCTCCCTCCTGATATAATGGATACGGAAAGTTGAGACAGTCATAATGCTTTGAAATCGTCCATAGATGACAATTAAACAAACATATGAGACTGAAAAGGGATCAAGTATTTTTATTTTAAATCCTGGTATTTTTGTCATGTAGCAGAAAGTTCTGCATTTTGTCTTAAAATGTTTTGCTTTGCAGAAAACATTGGTCCAGCCATTTCATCATTAATTGTACCTTTTTTCAGTTCTCTAGAAATTACCACTATAACCACTTCAAAACTATACAGGACAATTTTATTATATCCTTACAGAAAAATGGGCTCCCATTATTTTCTCAGAAAAAGTGAAGGAAGAGTTGTCCCTGTGCCAAGGCCTGGGTCCTTGCTCACAAAAGACACTGCTGAGGAAGACAATGAGGCAGAGATCACAACCCGACCGAAACCAATCCTCTTTCTTCAGTTGAGAAGATCAGCCCTCATCACAACTACACCGGTTTTCTCATCTGCTTCCACATCCAGCAGGCATGCTGCACTATCATGTATTCATGTCTGTTCCTTTCCAGAAAGTTCTTAGCAGTTTTGTATATACATGTGCTAAGTCGCTTCAGTCATGCCTGACTCTTTGCGACCCCGTGGACTGTAATCCATCCAGGCTCCTCTGTCCATGGGGTTCTCCAGGCAAGAATACATATTTATTTGAGATCACCCACAGAACTTTGGACATCTGTAGGCATTCAATTAATGTAGTTAAAATGCCACCAGGTAGATAATCTAGATGCAAAAGAGACAAATGACATTCTATAAAAAAGGAATATAGAGGAGATCATACTTTTTTTCCATTCCAAGTTAATCCTGAGGTATTTTCATGGTCTCTCAACTCAAGCTGCATAGAGTCCAATTAATTTTAGAAATGTCATTAAGATTTACTTTATATACTCCTAAAATCTCACTAATTATTACAATATTAACCTCGATTTTCTTAACCTGAAATGTTGGGGTTCCCTATTAGCTTAAGAAAATGTTACTTGAAATGTAACCTCTTAACTTTCATAAAGAATGAAATAATTGTTGCACTAATTATTGTGTTTGATGAAATCCAAATTAAAGATAATCATCTATATGGTGAACAATATGGATTTGTGTATAAGAACAAAAGCCTCTTAGATCATTTCAGTTATTTTCACAAACATTATAAAATCCATAATATAATATCCCTTTTTTCTTAGCTGTCTGTAATCAGAGAAACATCAGTGTATTATGATTATAAACGCATTGAAAAGTTCTATTGACATAGTTCTGCTGACTTTCAACAGTGTCTATAGAGCTGATGGCATAGTGAGCAAGTGTAGCTGCCTCCCAATAGTGTCTATATTAATTTACTCATTAATATCTCAGGATGCTATATGTGCAACTTGTAAGTTTCTAGACTCTGTCTTGAACAAGTAAGTATAATGTTTAAAGAAAGAAATTAATTGTTTTTTTGTTAACTTGATAATTTGAAACTCTATGCCCTGCCTAAAAAGCTCTGATTATTTTTATCCATAAAAATCAATCAGCCATACCATTCTACTAAAAAAAGAGAGCATATTTTTTATAGCATAAGGCCTTCAAGTCAGTCTGTTTATAGGCAGATGTTTTTAAATGTTAATGGAGTGGAACTCTCAAAATTATATCTATTTAATGTTTTATCTCTTAATGCTTCAAGCATAGGTAGTATTATTTACCCAGCAATACCAATGTCTCATTGGTTAAACTCACAAAATTGCTTGCATTTCATAACATAAGATGTATGCAATATTTATTCATTAATCCTTAGAATCTTTAATAATAAATTAAGGACACTTGATATAAGTTTATGGCTGAACCATGCTTTTATTTTATTACTGTTTTACCTATAGTATTCTTATTTTTTATTTAGAATACAGCATTCTTACTTTGTATTCTGTACATATGGATTCTTACAGATTCTTCCTGCATTACTTATAGACTTAGAGCTTTATATAAAAACTTATTTTACTTTCAGTCAAAATTATTCCAAGTTCTCTTCACCTCATTCCTCGACAACTGCAGAGTTTTGAAAAGAGGTTGTGAACTTCAGTCCCTCTTCTAAAATGCAATCAATTAACCTTCCTAAAACCAAATGTCTACTATGTCCACATTCCCAGGTTGATAACAGCTCCTCCTGACCTGTCTTACTAAGCTAAAATTCTTCTGAAGTTCAAGGTCTGTCATATCCTAGGCCCATTCTTCATTCTTGGTAAAGAATCTGCCTGCAATGCAGGACACCCCGGTTCGATTCCTGGGTCGGGAAGATCCGCTGGAGAAGGGAATAGGCTACTCATTCCAGTATTCTTGGGCTTCCCGTGTGGCTCAGATGATAAAGAAACCGCCTGCAATGCAGGAGACCTGGGTTCTATTCCTAGGTTGAGAAGGTCTCCTGAAGAAGGGAAAGGCTACCCACTCCAGTATTCTGGCCTGGAGAATTCCATGGACTATGCAGTCCGTGGGGTCACAAAGAATCGGATATCACTGAGCGACTTTGACTTTTACTTCACTTCACTTCACATAGCTTGGGAACATACTGAACTCCAAATCCTCACCCAGATCAGTTCAGATATTCAGTCGTGTCTGACTCTTAGAGACCCTACAGACTGCAGCACACCAGGCCTCCCTGTCTATCACCAATTCCAGGAGTTTACTCAAACTCATGTCTATTGAGTCGGTGATGCCATCCAACCATCTCATCCTCTGTTGTCCCCTTCTCCTCCTGCCCTCAATCTTTCCCAGCATCAGGATCTTTCCAAATGAGTCAGCTCTTTGCATTAGGTGGCCAAAGTAATGGAGTTTCAGCTTCAACTTCAATCCTTCCAATGAACACTCAGGACTGATCTCCTTTAGGATGGACTGGTTGGATCTCCTTGCAGTCCAAGGGACTCTCAAGAGTCTTCTCCAAAACCACAGTTCAAAAGCATCAGTTCTTCGATGTGCAGCTTTCTTTATAGTCCACCTCTCATATCCAAACATGACTACTGGAAAAACCACAGCCTTGATGAGACGGACCTTTGTTGACAAAGTAATGTCTCTGCTTTTTAACCTTCTGTCTAGGTTGGTCATAATTTTCCATCCAAGGAGTAAGCATCTTTTAATATTGTGGCTCCAGTCACCATCTGCAGTGATATTGGAGCCCAAGAAAATAAAGCCTGCCACTATTTCCACTGTTTTGTCATCTATTTACCATGAATTGATGGTCCTAGATGCCATGATCTTAGCTTTCTGAATGGTGAGCTTTAAGCCATCTTTTTCACTCTCCTCTTTCATTTTCATCAAGAGGTTCTTTAGTTCTTCTTCATTTTCTGCCATGAAGGTAGTGTCATCTGCATATCTGAGGTTATTGATATTTCTCCTGGCAATCTTGATTCCAGTTTGTGCTTCTTCCAGCCCAGCATTTCTCATGATGTACTCTGCATATAAGTTAAATAAGCAGGGTGACAATACACCACCTTGACGTAATCCTTTTCCTATTTGGAACCAGTCTGTTGTTCCATGTCCAGTTCTAACAGTTGCTTTCTGACCTGCGCACAGATTTCTCAAGAGACAGGTCAGGTGGTCTGGTATTCCCATTGCTTTCAGAATTTTCCAGTTTGTCACTATCCACATAGTCAAAGGCTTTGGCATAGTCAATAAAGCAGAAATAGATGTTTTTTTGAAACTCTCTTATTTTTTTGATAATCCAATGGATGTTGGCAATTTGATCTCTGGTTCCTCTGCCTTTTCTAAATCCAATTTGAACACCTGGAAGCTCATGGTTCACATACTGTTGAAGCCTGGCTTAGAGAATTTTGAGTATTACTTTGCTAATGTGTGAGATGAGTGCAACTGTGTGATAGTTTGAGCATTCTTTGGCATTGCCTTTCTTTGGGATTGGAATGAAAATTGACCTTTTCCAGTTCTGTGGCCATTGATGAGTTTTCCAAATTTGCTGGCATATTGAGTGCAGGACATTCACAGCATCATCTTTTAGGATTTGAAAATGCTCAACTGGAATTCCATCACCTCCACTAGCTTTGTTCTTGGTGATGCTTCCTAAGGCCCACTTGACTTCACATTCCAGGACGTCTGGCTCTAAGTGAGTGATCACGCCATCATGATTATCTGGTTTGTGAAGATCTTTTTTGTATAGTTCTTCTGTTTATTCTTGCCACCTCTTCTTAATATCTTCTGCTTCTCTTGGGTCTGTACCATTTCTGTCCTTTATTCAACCCATCTTTGCATGAAAAGTTCCCTTGGTATCTCTAATTTTCTTGAGGAGATCTCTAGTCTTTCCCATTCTAATATTTTCCTCTATTTCTTTTCACTGTTCATTGAGGAAGGCTTTCTTATCTCTCCTTGCTAGTCTTTGGAACTCTGCATTCAGATAGGTATATCTTTCCTACTCTCCTTTGCTTTTCACTTCTCTTCTTTTCACAGCTATTTTAAGGCCTCCTCAGACAGCCATTTTGCTTTTTTGCATTTCTTTTTCTTGCAGATGGTCTTGATTCCTGTCTCCTATACAATGTCATGAACCTCCCTCTATAGTTCATCAGGTACTCTACCTATCAGATCTAGTCCCTTAAATCTGTTTCTAACTTCCACTGTATAATCATAAGGGATTTGATTTAGGTCATACCTGAATGGTTTGGCAGTTTTCCCTACTTTCTTCAATTTAAGTGTGAATTCGGCAATAGGAAGTTCATGATCTGAGCCACAGTCTGCTCCCGGTCTTGCTTTTGCTGACTGTATAGAGTTTCTCCGTCTTTGGTTGCAAAGAATATAATCAATCTGATTTCACTGTTGGTCATCTGGTGATGTCCATGTGTAGAGTCTTCTCTTGTGTTGTTGGAAGAGGGTGTTTGCTATGACCAGTGCATTCCCTTGGCAAAAGTCCATTAGCCTTTGACCTGCTTCATTCTGTACTCCAAGGCCAAATTTGCCTGTTACTCCAGGTGTTTCCTGACTTTCTACTTTTGCATTTCAGCCCCCTATAATGAAAAGGACATCTTTTTTGAGTGTTAATTCTGTAAGGTCTTGTAGGTCTTCATAGAACTGTTCAACGTCAGATTCTTCAGCATTACTGGATGGGGCATATACTTGGATTATTGTGATATATAAATGGTTTGCCTTAGAAAAGAATAGAGATCATTCTGTCATTTCTGAGACTGCATCCAAGTACTGCATTTTGGACTCTTTTGTGACTATGATGGCTACACCATCTCTTCTAAGGGATTCTTGCCCACAGTAGTAGATAAAATGGCTATTTGACTTAAATTCACCCATTCCAGTCCTAATTTTAGTCTGCTGATTGCTGAAATGTTGATGTTCACTCTTGCCATCCAATGTTTGACCACTTGTTTCCGACTCTTTGCAACCCCATGGAATTCTCCAGGCCATAATACTGGAGTGGGTAGCCTTTCCCTTCTCCAGGGAATCTTCCCAACCCAAGAATCAAATCGGGGTCTCCTGTCTTGCAAGTAGATTCTTTACCAGCTATAAGGGAAGCATAATCATTCTAAATCTGGACAGAAATATGTATTAATCTTGTAACTCCCAACATCTCAGAAATTTAGATATAACTGATTTGAGAACCCAAAACACCTCCAGTTCTACAAATCTTAGATGCTAGATCCTCCCTGAAGCTCTTCTGATTCTTTATAGGGGGCAGGCTGTAGGGTGAAATGCTTTTAGTGATATTTTCTGTTTCCTGAGTTACGCTGCCACACATGCTTTTTCTATGCTTGAATGTCTCATTTTCTGAAAGAAAATCCCCTGTTGCAAGCATTTGTGAACAGACCTTTTAAAGATTTGTGTAGAGAAACAGAGGAATGACTCGATAACAACAAGGCAAACAGATTCAGCTAGCAAACAGTGACTTTTCACCAAGTCCCAGACTCATTCTTTCCCTCATCCTGTCTCCCTCTATTTCTCTCTTCCTTTATCTTCCATTTTCTGCAGCAAACCAACCATTTCCTCTCTTTATTGCATTGGAAGGGGCTTCCTTTCTTTCTGTATGTTGATGGCCACTTCCATTCATGCCCACAGCATCTCGTTTGTTATATCAAATGGCAAGAAGCTTATGACGGTGTTTCCCCAAACAAAATATATAGCCTAACAGTTAATATAATAACCTCTCATCGCATTTGCAAGAGTACATTATCATTTTCAGGACTATGTCTGTAGCATTCAGAGTGGAAAACTGGAAGCTATAGACAGCTTTCGTTAGGCCTGTAGCACAGAGAATGTGTTTATTCTTGTTATGCTTATGAGTGTAGGAATACTCATAATTTAAACATTAGAAAAAGATAAACATTATCAATACTCAGTAGTAAATATTTGGGAGAAGCATATAAAGGTCATAACTCTCTGATGGTTATTCCCTAAATGGAATTCACACATTATCTACTGAATCTCTTATATATATATATATATATATATATATATTTTTTTTTTTTTTTCTATCTCATCTACCTATTACTTTGCCCTCCTTCCAGCACAGGTCCTAGCTCTACATTTATTCTTTCCTCTGCTTACTCATCCATTTTCCTCATTGTCCTATAACCTTCTCATCTGTATTTCCTGGGTGCTTAGGATTTTATCTGTTTTAGTCACCCATCTATTTTCCTCCTTTTTCTGTTTCTAGTATCCACAAATGGATGGCTATAAAATGGAAATAGAGCATATATGTAATATTCAAGATTAGCTCATCAAAACTTTGACTTTGATATTAGTTTATAAAAAATTAGAAGATATCTTCTTCTTTATAAAACACCATCACACAAAGAATCTGAATATAGATACATTGAGAACACACTAGTAGACCAATGATCCTTAATTTAAAATTATAATAATAAATATAAATATGTAGATATATACACATATATAACCCTCATGGACACATGTATATTTATTCATATATAAATATACATTGCATATCATAGGGAGAGATGTTGCAGTAACATGTGATATAAATAGAATATGTTCATTCAAGAAAAAACTGGATTAATAGCTTGGGAATCAAAACACTTTTACTTCTTGGCTTTTATTATATTTAAAAAAAGCAATATATATAAAACAATATTATTTCTATTATTTCTATTTATATTTAAATAAATTTCTAGGACCACATAGACAGAAATAATATAGGTGCTAATATCCGCCTTACTTTTCATCTCAACGAACTCAATACTTTGCTGACCTATTTTCTATAAATACTTAGAACTTTATGTTTTGAAAACCTGAACTTTAAGCTTTCATATATATAATTTTTCACCTTCAGTTGCACACCAATCTCACGGGGATCTCGGTACTTTCAGAGTGGGTGACAGAATGACAAGCATGTCATTACTGGCACCTTTACTACCAACAGTAAAATGTGCGGCAGCATTAATTTGCATTGTTTGTGTGGTTAGTGGACACTGCATTCATTACCAGGGCAAAGCCACAACACATGGTATAAGGGCGTGGGACAGCCACACAATATCCATATTCATAAAGCAGCATATTTCCCTGACATTACCACAGCTAATTAAGAATGCCACCTCTTCAAGTCTGATTCCTAAAAGTGCTCAAGAGAAATTTTTCACTTCCCTTCGTGAAACATTCTCCAGCAAGCAATAATTAAACAAGGCAAATGCAGATCATCTGCACAAGATACTATTTCATATTTCCATGAAAAATATGATTCTATTTTCAGGACAATAATTCTAAGTTTTCTAGAACAGAAACCATTAGACTATAAAACTTTTCAGATTCAATATGAAAAAATAGGGAAATATTTACGTTTTTATTTTGGATAGGTGTGAAAATCCACTGTAAGTAAAAAAATTTCTAGGTTTTGCAGAGAAATGTATTTTAATGGGTGAATGGGGGGCATAATAGCTATTTAGCTTATTACAGCTCTAAAATATTGAATACTCTGCAAGAACAATTTTCAACTTGAGTTTGAGATATTATTTGCAGACCTGTGGCTTTATGAACAAAGATTAACCAGTCAAGAAAACCAGAAGGGTAAAACATCATTCTCACATGCTTCTGTAGGAAAAAAAAAAAAAATTGTTTCTGCAACATTTCCCCCACAAATTCATTTTCCCTCATCCCTCCCTGAGGTTGGCAGTACAAATAATGCTCATGGATTTTATCCCTTTGTGTCAAATTCATCTCGGTATTTTCATTACAATGACTGACCCATAAAGACCCTCCATAAATGTTTGCTTTCTGAAACAGATGGGTTATGACAATTTTGTCAATATTTTAATGAAAAAGTTACAGCTTTCTGTGTCTGTTAGTTAATAATTTGTAATGATTAACTAAAATGTTAATTCAATTACTTTCATCCTGATGATAATTTAGTATTCATGCACTAAAGAATGAAAGAATGAATTGGAATCTCTACCACTTTATCACCTAACATGGGTCATAACAGCCATCATTAAAAAAAATCTACAAATAACAAATGCTGAAGAGAGTGTGGAGAAAAGAGTATCCTCCTACACTGCCGTGGTAATATAAACTGGTGCAGTCATTGGGGAAAACAGTATAGATATTCCTTAAAAAAAATACTAAAAATGGGAGTTGCCATATGATCCAGCAATCTTGTTCCTGGGCACATAAGCAGCAAAATCTCTAACTCAGGAAGATACATCCAACCAATAATCACTGAATTTGGGAAAGAGGTGAAGTGCCAGGTGTGTCTTCTTAATAAGGTGGTTCGGAATTCTGCACTACACTAAAAACACCAATTTTGCAATTTAAAGTATTATTTGGTGCTTTAGACATCCCTAAACAACGTGCCAGTTGTACAAACTTCCTTAAGCACTCATTACTTGGGTTCATGTGAAACTCTCATGGAGTGCTCAATTACTTGAGAGGCATTTCCGGTGATATAATGATGATAACATTCTGGAATTAAGCCATAGCATGTAGAAATATATAAATTATGACATGATGAATGGGTTCAACCTTAACAGATGTCAACCTAACAATAAAAGTGTCAAATTATAAAAGCAAGATAACTTTTATTCATCATAACTTAAACCCAAACGTGATAAGTGGATGGAATTACATCAGTTAGATAAGGAGGATGTAGAGGCAGTATTCATTGGACACCGACAAATACGTTAGACAAACTTCTTTGCAGTAGTTTGTATAATGCAGGGTTTCCATTAGCAAGACTCGGTTTGGACTACTCAGCCATAAAAATGGATGAAATCATGTCATTTGCAGCAATATGGATGCAACAATAGATTATCGTCGTAAGTCGGTCAAAAAGAAAAAGACAGATACTGCATGATATCATTTGTATATGGAATCTAAAATATGATACAAAATGAACTTACCTAAGAAGCAGAAACAGAACCATGAACATAGGGAACAGACTGGCGATTGCTAAGGCGGAGGCGGTTGGGAGAGGTACAGAGGGGGAGGTTAGGATTAGCAGAGGCAAGCTATTATTAAGAGAATGGATAAACTGTATAGCACTATATTCAACAGAGTTGAATCCAATATCCCATGACAAACCATAATGGAAAAGAATATTGAAAATATTATATGTATGACTGAATCACTTTGCTGTAGAGCAGTAATTACGTTGCAAACCCAGTATACCTCAAGGAATAATAATGATGATGATAAAGCTGTTTGGAGACAGAACAAGTGGCATCAGCAGACCTTGACATTGTCACCTCTGAAGGGGTTGTCGGTGACCTCTTTCCTCACACCCCTGTTCTGGGAAGGCAGAGTGGAAGCATTCTTTCAGCTCAAGAATTTTCAGCACAGCCTGGCCAAAAAGGGCTCTTGGTAACAGCTATTTGCATTGTTGGTTTTGAGTAGGTATAACTGTGAAGCTTTGTATTGCTAAGCATGCTTACGCTGAATGACTAAATGTTTAATTTAATTTTGCCTAAGGCACCAGACTTACAAAGCCATTAGCCCATATTTGAAAAGAGTCTCCCCACTTAGAGATTTTGTTGAATTGTCACTCTGTAATCATTAGCCAGAAGGAAAGCTAGGCCCAGAAAGAATGGAAGTGAAGATGAATTCCTTAAGGGGTTGATTTCTCTCTCTCTCTCATCAAATAAGTTGTGAAAAGTTTTATAGAAACTGGATCAATGACTCTTCGCAGAACAACTTTTTAACTGCTATATATATAGAAATCTTGAAAGATATATATATATATTTTTATAAGGGGTAAAGACTCTTTTTACCTCAGATACTCAGATGACACTACCCTTATGGCAGAAAGCAAAGAACTAAAGAGCCTCTTTGATGAAAGTAAAGAGGAGAGTGAAAAAGCTGGCTTAAAACTCAGCATTCAGAAAACTATGATCATGACAATCCAGTCCCATCACTTCATGGCAAACAGATGGGGAAACAATGGAAACAGTGACAGACTTTATTTTGGGGGGCTCCAAAATCACTGCAGATGGTGACTGCAGCCATGAAATTAAAAGACCCTTGCTCCTTGGAAGAAAAGCTATGACCAACCTAGACAGCATATTAAAAAGCACAGACATTACTTTGATGACAAAGGTCCATCTACTCAAAGCTAGAGTTTTT
Organism: Antilocapra americana; assembly: GCA_007570785.1. Classification (NCBI taxonomy): domain Eukaryota; kingdom Metazoa; phylum Chordata; class Mammalia; order Artiodactyla; family Antilocapridae; genus Antilocapra; species Antilocapra americana. The sequence continues at coordinate 4,719,477 of ML660786.1, forward strand.
CAAGTAGTCAAAAACAGCTGAGCACTGAAGAATTGATGCTGTTGAACTGTGGTTTTGGAGAAGACTCTTGAGAGTCTCTTGGATTTCAAGGAGATCCAACCAGTCTATCCTAAAGGAAATCAGTCCTGAATATTCATTAGAAGGACTTATGTTGAAGCTGAAACTCCAATATTTTGGCCACCTGATGCAAAGAATGGACTCATCAGAAAAGACCCTGATGCTGGGAAAGATGAAGGCAAGAGGAGAAGAGGACGATAAAGGATGAGATGGTTGGATGGCATCACCAACTTGATGGACATGTGTTTGAGTAAACTCCGAGAGTTGGTGATGGGCAAGGAAGCCTGGCGTGCTGCAGTCCATGGGGTCGCAAAGAGTCAGACACAATTGAGCAGCTGAAGTGAACTGAACTGAAAGCCTCTTTTAAAAAACAAAACAAAATTACTTTTACATTTTGAAAGCTCACCACATTGCATTTTTCTTTTGAATTTGTTTGCTATTATTGTATTACTTTTCTGTCCATATTTGCTATTAGCAGTATTTTCTTTTCAAAGGAGGTAATTCAGAGAAGTAAAAAACAACAAAAGCAAACACCAAGGCAAACCAAACAAAATAAGAAAACGACAGCCTCAAAGTGTACAAGCATATATTTGAGAAAATCCTGGAGGAGATAGAGGGATAGGATAGATTATGTTCCCCTAAGGTGAAATTCACATCCTATGAGATGCACTTGTATATTTAGTTACTAAGTGTTGATAGATGACAATAATATATTTCTTCCAGAAGCACCTTTCCATTATTAAGAAACTTTCCAACAGAGATTTTGTATCACAGGTATTTTAATGGTATTAGCCAGCTCTGGACTAGAACTAATCAGTAAATAATCAGATGTCTGAGTCAAATTTTCAATTATAGAGAATGATTTTCTTTTCCATTTTATTAAGAAGGCCAAAAGATAAGATAATTCAATTAGGTCTAAAACTGATCAATTAAAAAAATGACAAAGTTTTCATTGAGTATAGTCTCCTAAGCCTAAGTCTGCCTGTTATGAATTCCAATATTCATAGTATCAGAAATTTAAAAAATCCAGTGATTGATTGGGTCTGAATATATACACTATTGATTCTATGTATAAAATAAATAACTAATGAGAACATATTATATAGCTCTGAGAACTAAATTCAGTGCTCTGGGGTGACCTAAATAGGAAGGAAATCCAAAAGAGACAGAATGAGGAGATACACAGATAGGTACAGTTGAAGTCACTCTGCTGCAGAGCAGAGACTAACAAAACATCATAAAGCACCTATATTCCAATAAAAATTAATTTAAGAAATGCAATGATTTTAGTGGTCATTTATATATTATTTTGATTGCTTCAGTTGAATGAAATTTTATTTACATTTAAAATTGTATTCATTTCTTTTAATGATAAAAAATAAGTTTAGTGTTTTAGATGTTTATTTGCCTTTATACATTAGGTTCATACATATACACCAAACACTCAGCCATATACTAAGGATTGATCCTCGCTTATTTCAACTCCCTATTGCATGAGTCAGCAAATTTTTTCTATAAACATCCAAGTAGCAGATATTTCAGGTTTTGGAGGTTATATACTGGCTCAGTGGCAGCCACTCCACTTTCTGAAAGCAGCTTAGACATTTCATAAACAAATGGGTGTAGCTGTGTTCCAATAAAAGCTCACAGACATTCAAATACAAACTTTATCTGTTTTCATGTGTCACAAAATATTACAGACCTTCTATTTGTAAAAGTCATTTAAAAAACATATATATATGTTATATAAAATATATATATATTATTTTTATCTGAGAGCTGTACAAAAAAATAGCACCTAATTGAATCTAGCTTTGGGGTTTAGTAACCCTCGGTTTGAAACATTCAAAGAGGGAAGTTTTTTCTTACTTGATTTATATTTTTCATTACAAAATATTCCCTTACTCTCGGAAGTCTCACAGATCTCTCTCTTAGACAAATTTTAAGGATTTATTGTCAAGTTTTTACTTCACAGAAAGATATTCATCATTTTCCATCTTAGTATACTTGGCTCCAAATGATGCAAGTGATTCTAGGGAATGGGTGAAAAAAAGGAAAAAAACTGGAACATTTTATAGTTGACAAGGGAACTCTATGACAATTTCCGCCACCTCTGTAAAAGGAATATGGCGGTATAAGAAAAACAGTTTCAACCAATACATATAAATAATGGAGAATGAAATGGCAGCCCACCCCAGTGTTCTTGCCTGGAGAATCCTGTGGATGGAGGAGCCTGGTGGGCGGCTGTCCATAGGGTCGCACAGAGTCAGATACAACTGAGGCGACTTAGCATGCATGCATGCTTTGGAGAAGGAAATGGCAACCTACTCCAGTGTTCTTGCCTGGAGAATCCCAGGGACAGAGGAGCCTGGTGGGCTGCTATCTACGGGGTCACAAGGAGTTGGACACGACTGAAGCAACTTAGCAGCAGCAGCAGCATATCAATAAAACAGGCCACAGCTACTCTGAGCAATGCCTTTTGCTCCACAGGAACACTCCTGGCAGTGATTCTGCAAGATACTGGAGTATACAGAGGGGATACACAAGCCTGCTGCATGTTTTAACTTAAATGAGCCATTAAACTCAGGTCAGTAGCCTCCATGGCTTTGGCAATACATGAAGCAGTCTGAGACTCAGTGTGTTTAAGCAGCTTGTCCACGGGCCCACAGGTAGTCTCAAACCATTTCTTTCTGATTCCAAAATAAATGCTCTTTCCCCTGTTAACTAACTGCAACGATAGGAGACACTTGAATTTTTTCAGAAGGAAGTAGGGAACTATACATCTTAGCCTCTAGTGCACAAGTAATTAGTGACAATTTAATTGGAACTTAAAGTGTTTTCACTTCATTAATAAAGAACACCGAAGCAGAAACAGCTTTGCTCTGCTTGAGAACTGTGCATTAGCAGATATTCTTGCCAGTTTTACAACGTGAGAGCCCTGCGTAAGTATTTAGCAGTTCTATTATCATGGATGCCTCACATTTTTAAAAGATTTTTTTGATGTGGACCTTCTGGAAAGTCTTTACTGAATTTGTTACATTACTGCTTTTGTTTCATGTCTTTTTTTCTGGCCACAAGGAATGGGGGACCTCAGCTCCCCAAGCATGGATAAAACTCTCATGCCCCCTGCATTGGAAGGTGAAGTCTTAACCACTGGACCACCTGGGAAGTGCATGTACCAAATTTATTTGCTTTCTCCTGACTGAAGCTGCTGTACTTGGGTTCAAGATGGTATCCATTTTCAGGTGGAGAATTAATTAGATCACATCTAAGGTTCATCACAACGGTGTTGCTTCCATCCGTAAAATGTGCATTAAGGACCTTCCCTCCCCATCACACACATTTTTTCTCTCCTCCTCTTAAACATTTGAATTATATAAATTGGGTGCTACTGTTGTTGTGCAGTTGCTGAGTTGTGTCTGACTCTTGGTGACCCCGTCAACTCCCTGTCCCACGCTATCTCCGGGAGTTTGCCCAAGTTCACGTCCATTAAACTGGTGATGTGGTCCAACCATCTCATCCTCTGCCATCCTCTTTTCCTTTTGCCTTCCATCTTCCCTAGCATAAATTAGGTAACCTATATAATTGCTAATAAATTTAGCTTAAATATTTGAAGCTTTCATTTTTATAAAGGATAACATAAAATTCTTATTTGTCTTATACTGCAAGTAATCTTCCAAGTTTACGGTATAAAAAGCATTTTCATATGTTAAAGTTGTAATATCCAATGCTGCTCCTGCTGCTGCTGCTAAGTCACTTCAGTCATGTCCAACTCTGTGCGACCCCATAGATGGCAGCCCACCAGCCTCCTCTGTCCACAGGATTCTCCAGGCAAGAGTACCAGAGTGGGATGCCATTTCCTTCTCCGATGCATGCATGCATGCTAAGTTGCTTCAGTCATGTCCGACCCTGTGCAACCCCAGGGACAGCAGCCCTCCAGGTTCCTCCGTCCACAGGATTCTCTAGGCAAGAATACTGGAGTTGGTTGTCATTTCCTTGTCTAACATCCAATGCACAAGAGAAAAACAGTAGAAATTGCATATTTTATCCCCAAACCTAAAACATTACAAATATTGAAATGATAAAATTGGCACTTCTTGTTTTAAGAATATTTGACTCAATTTTTTTTAACTGATTCACATCTTATTCTTTCTGCTCTGGACTACAAAATGAGATAATTTCCTATAATAAAATTTATTTTTTAATAAAACAGATTATAGGTGTGACATTTGTCTCTTCCTCTCAAAAGAGAAAATAAAAGTAAAGACAAATGTTAGTTGTAACCTGAAATCTAAATGTTCTCTTTCTGAAAGCCCAATCACTCCTACATAATCCTGAGTAGCTTAGTCAAGTAGCAGGACTTAATCTGATTTGTACTTGTTAACTTTACTCTGGTGAACTATGAAAATTAATAAGGCTAGATTCATTTATACTTTTTATAATTTCATTTGAGATTCTAAAAGAAAAGAACAAATCAAAGCAGAATAGTATCTTAAGGATGAGGGAAAACTAAATATAGTCAGTGTCTTCACTTCCACAGATGCAGAAAATATCTCACGTCCCTGGATGCAACTCTCCCCACCCTACCTTTTGAATATTTTTAACTCTCTGATTAAATTAATACTTTAATTAGCACCATGAATCAAGTGCTAAGTCTTTATAAACATAAATTTATGCATGTCCTACTTTTTGGATGGCATCACCAATGGACATGTGTTTGAGTACACTGCGGGAAACAGTGAAGGACAAGGAAGCCTGGCATGCTGCAGTCCATGAGGTCTCAAAGAGTTGGACACAGCTAAGCAACTGAACAACAAGTCTGCACTTTCTCGCAAGAGAGGAGGAAAATTTGTACCAGGTGAACAGAAAGAATAAGACTTTCTTCACATTCCATCTGAATAAGTGATGAAGTTTAGAGCACAAAACATGTTAGGTTTACACTACTATCATTCTGCCTTTATACTGTAGCTACGGTTTTTCCATTAGTCATGTATGGATATAAGAACTGGACCAAAAAGAAGACTAAGCACTGAAGAATTCATACTTTAAAGTGTGGTGCTGGAGAAGACTCTCTGGAGTCCCTTGGATTGCAAGGAGGTTAAACCAGTCAACCCTAAAGGAAATCAACCCTGAATATTCACTGGAAGGACTGATGTTGAAGCTCCAATATTCTGGCCATCTGATGTGAACAGCTGACTCATTGGAAAAGATACTGATGCTGGTAAAGACTAAAGGCAAAAGGAGAAGGGGGCAGAGGATGAGAAGTTTAGAAAGTATCACTGATTCAATGGACATGGATTTGAGCAAACTCTGGGAGATAGTCAAGGACAGGAAAGCCTGGAATGCTGCTGTCTATGGGGTCTCAAAGAGTCGGACATGTCTTAGTGACTGAACAACAACAAATACTATAGGCAGATTAGAAAACTGATTAAATTATCCACAGTTCTACAAAGTGCAGTAACACTTATAATTACCTGACTTTATGAACATAAAGTATTTTAAGATTCTCTGGCTATCAAGTTTCATGTAGAACAGCCAGCCAACCAAGACGAATATCCACAGCCTCATCTAACTCTTCAAATGCACATTCTAAAATCAATAAAAATAATTCACTTCCCTACATTTTTCAACATTATATATACCCTAATGGTTAAGCCAAGAAATATAAATCCTTTATCACACAATTAAGTATAGTGAAATAGATTTCCTAATTATAAGAAATGGGAGGATTTTAATATAAATTTATATATTTGGACACGACTCTGTGCTTCTCCTTCAGCAGATCTAACATGAAAAAATAGTGGTATCTTTTTCCAAGTAAGAGAGCAGTAACAACTTACTCAGATTTATAATTTTAAGGTTTAAATCTGGAACCCACTTGCCCTATTCACATTAACAAAATCTTTTATCTAAGCAGCAAAATTCTGGTAAATTTCAAAATAACTCAGTTCAAGATTCTTGTCATATCACCTCTATATGATCAAATAAATGTATATGAAGTCTCTTCACCGAAGGCCATATCTGTGTAAGCACGTTGCTGGAGTTTAGAAGCATATGATCAGAAGTCGTAAGCGTTCAAAAAAGATTAGTGTCTGCTGGAAACTCTCCCTGATGCAGTTTGCTTCCTCCCCCACCCCCGTCCCTGAGGTCAGCCTCATAGGTAAGAATGAGTTGGAAAATACACTCATATCTTTGTAAACGAGGATTGTGGAGAAAAAATATAATAACACAGCTTCAGGACACGGGGGAGCCGGTGCCCCGACAGGCAACCCGTTAAGTTCAGCAGGCTTATCTGCCTCTCGGCACCTGCTGAAACCAGCCTCCACATTTGCCAAGCAAGGCTTCTAATGCTAATTCGATGTTCCAGTGGGGACACCTACTTTGAAGAGCTATTTCCCAATGTATATTATTAAACTGCTTGCGTGGCCCACCGATTGATCTCATGTGAGTTTCATAGGTATGAGTCATCTCCCCTTGGGATGAGCAAATTTCATTATTTTTTGAAAAGGCAGAAAGGATCATTTGAACAGCAGTTCATTCTCTGGGAGAAGATGGCAGCAATTGAAATGCTCCCTTCTGTCTCACTTGGCTTTTTCCTTTAAATTCATATTCATGTTGCATTTGCCTTCATGGGACTTTTAGCAGTTCTTGCTATTCCTATCAAGATTTCTCTGTTTGCCTCCAATGGTGTTTTGATCACCCGTGTGTTTTTAATGAAGTCATCTGTCCTGTTACCTGGTGTTCCAATGATCATACACAGACTTAGAGACAAGCACTGGGTTAAAGAGTAAAGGGCAGTTGTAACTAGAGTGGGGCTGGTGGATAGCAGTACATTGATAAATCATTGCTCTGTCTGCAGGGGTCAGATGACCCAGGCCCTTGAAGTAACATTTAAGATTTGGGCTCTTTTCCCAGGAACTATAGGACATCTTTTAAGAGATTTTAACAGGGAGTGACACAATCACATTTTTATTTGAAAAGATCATTCTGGCTGAGTGTAAAGAACGGTTGAGTGGTGAAGGAAGCAAAGTTCTCAAAGATTCAGGAAATTGTCTGGAAAGACACAAAGAAGAAGGGGGCAGGGGAGGCTGGTTTTTCCCTGAAGAAGTTTCTATTAAAAGGATTTTAATAGCTAAGTAGCATTTAACTTGGCGAATTTCTCACTGCCCAGCTTTGCAGAATCAGAAACAAGTTCTCAGGATGGAGATTTTATGCAGAATCAATGAACTCTCAAAACTACAAGCAAGAAAGTTATCACTGTTTCCATTTCACAGATGAAGAGACTGAGGCTCCATAAAGCAGACAGTTTTTTCCCAAGTGACAAAGTTAACTGCAGTTAAAGTGAGATTCAGATTTGCCCTGTGTGATTCTAAATCCCATGTGATATTCACCTCACGGCCTCTCAGCCTCTCAGCTGAGAAATGCAATTGCCCGTGAACCAGACAGGCTCTTCCGATAAAGCAAAGAGTACTTAGGACACCTAGCTCCTTAGACAAACAAACCAATAATCTCAGCATATTTGAGATTAATTATTCTTGGCCTCATTTTAGAATTTAGGGGAGCCTTAACATGGTCAATATAAAGTAAACTTCTGTCTGTTATTTATAATAACACGCCAACTTTGACACTCTTCCCAAAGACAAAAGAAAGATTTTCTTCTCAAGAAATCACACTTTATCTGAAAACAACTGACTTCTTAATAAAAATACTAAATGGTTTTTCATTAGTGTGCAAAGTTTACTATTTGCACTATCAATGCAAATGATGATTAACATTAGGTAAATTAGATGATTAACATTAGGTAAATTCTCTATTGCCTGATTTAGTGGCAATGTGGATATACTCATTATACAACATTAATTAGTTAGGGGCACATATTGCAGGCTTCCCTTGTAACTCAGCTGGTAAAAAATCTGCCTGCAATGTAAGAGACCTGGGTTCAATATGGGAGACCTGGGTTCGATCCCTGGGTTATGAGGATCCATTGGTGAAGGGAATAGCTATCTATTCTAGTATTCTGGCCTGGACAATTCCAAGTCCATGGGATCACAAAGAGTTAGACATGACTGAGCAACTTTCACTTATATTGCACCTGCTTTCAAAATTCATCTGAGGCATCACTGCTTTACTAATACTCATGTCTAGTTTTTTTTGAGATATCATTGCTTTACTAATATGTCTATATCAAATCAATTTCTTCAGGGTAATATTTAGTTCCTTTAAAGCTACTTTGTTTAAAGTAAGAGAGGATGATTTTAAAATTTGCTAATGAGTCTTTCCATTGGTGAGCTTTAACCTACATTATTTATTATAGGGAATTTATTAGTAGGCAAATGCTTATCTTTTGTAAATTTCTAAGAAATATCTATTCTGTAAGAAGGATAACCTCATGAATGAGTGGTGAATTTACTGTCGACATAATATTGATATTTCTATTACTTTTAAAAAGTAAAAATAGAAGATATCAGACAATATGAAGACTTTGTTTTGTCATCTAAGGCTGTCAGTTAACTGAATTCAAGTAGACTGAAACTACAACTGAAAGCTAGAAGACTAAAGGGTTTGAGATCAGAAGGTCAAGGATTAGATTATGGATGTTGCATTTATTAATTATGCTTTTGGACAAGCTGTAGTCTCTCAAAATAGCGATTTCATAAAATGAGGAAAATAGAATCAATCACATAAGACTTTTATGTAAATTATTATATGATATGTTTCAAAAAAGATATATAAGATGTTTGGTATTATTATAGCAACCAAGTGAAATAATTGGCATGTGCACTTCCTGTACATCAAGCATCTCCAAATATTTTAGATCATGTAATCCTATTCAGTAAAATAACTTAAGAGTTTGCAAGTTCTCAAAACGGATATCCTAAAAAATAAAGTCTTTACATAAATGGCTACCACTAGTTTATCATCAACAACATATATAATTTCAGACTCATCATTAACAAAGGCAGAGTTTTCCATATTTCAAATTACCTTCTAGATAATTTTTGTCTCTTGTTAGATCTGATTAACTCATCATTAATTTTTACCTCATAATGTGATCAAGACAGGGCTTGTATTGGGAGTATAAATATCAACCCTTTCATTTTCATGTTGTTTTTGTTTATATTTTTAATGTAACATTCATTATGACATTTCTTCATAAAAATCTTCTATAGACCACTTTTCATTTTAGGAAAGCTAATAGACAAAAGGTCTATTGTCAATCCATCTTCTCTCTGCTTAAGAAATACTGTCACCATATATAAAAATATGAATCTATAAACTATGAATAATGCTTAACTTATTTCAATTATTACATGAAAATAAAAGTAGAAGATCTAAATTTTCCTTTCCATAAGTTTCAGATACTTATGCACTCCTAGCATCTTTACTTTGGGGATATCTCACATGGGTAAGTCAAATGATTGCCAATAAGACAAATTCATACATCTTAATTTCTTTAAAAAATGTCCATAGCCAACAATTTTTCTTACATAATTATCTATACTCTGTATGCATGCTCATTTGCATCCTACTCTTTGCGACTCCATGGACTGTAGCCCACCAGTGTCTTCCATCCATGGAATTTTCTAGGCAAGAGTACTGGAGTGGGTTGCCATTTCCTTCTCCAGGGAATCTTCCTGACCCGAGGATCGAACCCAGGTCTCCCGCATTGCAGGCAGATGTTTCACTGTATGAGCTACCAGAGAAGCCCTAAATTGGATTGCCATTTCCTTATCTAGAGTAATCTTTCTGACCCAGGGATCAAACCCATATCTGTTGCATCTCCTGGTTTGGCAGACTCTTTGGCGAACTCTTTACTCTCTACTACATCCATCACTGAAAAACTTTCAAAAACAATTTGATGTTGTTAATTCTCATAGTATTACCAAATTATAAAACATGATTGTGAACTGTTCATTTAGTGAGGTTTATTTTAAATAGCAACATATTTGAAAGCATATGTTAGCATATACTGAAGAGAACACAGAAATCAAATGTCATGGAATATGTGTCAACGGAGACATCAAGGTGATCTTATCCATTTACGACACTGCAGGCAGGGTTATATGTTTCATAATATTTGACAATGCGCAGCACATAAACATTCTATAAATATTTGAGAATACGATATTCAAGTTTCAGAATCATGTATTATTGAAAAGAGTAAAACTTTAATGTTAAAAATCAATCACTGGAACCACAGACTAAATCTTGCTATGCCACACAGCCAAGGAGTCCTAATGTCAGCACTGTATGGTTCACGCTTCTCTAGAACATTTCGAAACTTCAAATATTCTAACTTACTGTCAGAGAATGTTTATCCTGATAACATGGCCATGGCACCTATTACTCATAAATATTGAGTGTAGATCATTCTAAAAATGGAACCTAACTTTAACCACCAGTGAAAAGTTTCTCCGATTGAAAATACCTGCTAATCAGAACTTATCCCTAGTTCCTATCAACTGTTCTTGGCTTCTTGAGAACAGACCAACAGTACTAAGAAATAATTTCATTTTGAATGATTCCATTAATATCAAGTGGTATAAACACACCTTCCTGAATCATTTTTCTATGCCCTATGAGTTTGGGTTTGGATTTTACTCATTAATAAACCTGTTTCAAGGGGCATCAGACAGACTACGAAAGTTACATCCTCTTCCAAAATTAGGGCAGGTGAAGAGGGCTCAGCCTTCATTTGATCATTTCACAGCAGAAAGGTTGACACACAGGTAACAGATACAGTGAATGGATCAACAGTTTGAAGACAGCATCGTTAAGCACCATCTACAAACTGTCGTAGACAAACACTGCAACTGTTTATCTCCAAAGCAAACACTGCCACGTTTTGCTTTGCAGCTTTAAAGCATTTCTCCCACGTCTTTTAGGAGCTACCACTTTAGGAGCAGGACGTACACAGCCCAAGTTACATCAGATTGAGTATGGGACAGAACCATCTGAGTAACCACTCCCACCACTTCTTCTCTAAAGAAAACAACCCCTGTTCACAGATCCACAAATCGTGAAGCCAAAATGATCAGTCAGCCAGGTAAGCACCGAAGACTAGACCCACAGCTCAAGAGATTCAAACAGCAGTGTTAACACACACTTTCCTTTCTCCAATTCTTTGTGTTTAGAGTTTAGGACAGTTAGATCTCTATATCTAAGAGATATAAGGCACTCACGAATATTGTAAGGACTGCCTTATTCTATAATAATATGAAATGATCTGTTTTTATTAACATGCTAGTCATTGTGTCAAGAAATTTGCCATATCTTATCTTTTCCTCACGATAGTCCTACAATGTATGTATCTTTCACGGTTGTGTGTGGGTATGTGTGCATATATATGGAAATCTAAAGAAATTAGGCAATTGAAATGAAGTCATATAGATGAGTAAGTGAAAATCTAGTAGACATGAATTTTTGTCTTATTTCAATATGTTTTTGTCAGACAAAATTCATTTCAGGAATGCCATGAAAAGCCAAACTAGTGCATCTGCTTGCTGATGCCTAAAATTCTACCATAAGAGAGACATTCTTTAGTAGTGAGTTATTCAACTTTCATTAAAATGAAAAAAAGACAAACTACTGATTGTAGGATCATATTAAGCCATATCAAAGTTTTCGACGCTGGTGTGACAGAAAGCTTGTTTTTTGTTTGTCTGTTTTTTCAAGTTTGATTCGTATATAATTGGTTTACAATATCATGCTAGATTCAGGTGTACAGCAAAGTGAATCAGTTATATATGTACATATATTCACTCTTTTTAGATTCTTTTCCCATATAGGCCATTACAGAGTATTGAGTGGAGTTCCCTGTGCTATATGTTAGGTTCTTATTAGTTATCTATTTACATATAGCAGTGTGTATGTCAACCCCAGTCTACTAGCTTAGCTTTGTTGGTTAGAATATCCTCAACTTTGGTAGAAGTATAAACTTGAAATGACACAATAGTTAACATTCTGTTTCATATACACTAAAAAACACCCTGGCCTGGAGACATGCCCCAGTAAAGTCCATGTAGGACTTTGACTCCTCATTGCAATTATTCTAGATCAGTCCCACCTCCCCATCTTCCCCGCTGCCTTCATCCTCAGGGTAAGTGCAGGAAGGCCAAGTCTTTTCAGTTCAGTTCCGTCATTCAGTCATGTTGGACTCTTTGTGACCCCATGGACTGCAGCACGCCAGGCCTCCCTGCCCATCACCAACTACTGGAGTTTACTCAAACTCATGATCATTGAGTCGGTGATGCCATCCAACCATCTCATCCTCTGTCGTCCCCTTCTCCTCCTGCCCTCCATCTTTCCCGGCATCAGGGTCTTTTCAGATGAGTCGCCTCTTCACATCAGGTGGCCAAAGTATTGGAGTTTTAGCTTCAACATCAGTCCTTCCAATGAACATCCGGGACTGATTTCCTTTAGCATGGACTGGCTGGATCTCTTTGAAGTCCAAGGGACTCTCAAGAGTCTTCTCCAACACCACAGATCAAAAGCATCAATTCTTCCTAAAGCCGTCTTTTAGGAAGACTGAAAACTCACTTCAGGAAACTTTCTTAAAGAGACAGACAGCTTCCCTTGCCTCTCAAATGCTTTTAGCATATCTGACCTGTTGTCTCATTGGCTCAGAAGATGCCTTAGCCAGCCCTGAGGCTGGTTACTCACTGATGGGCTTATAGAACCCTATGCTTGAAGAAAGAAACCTGGCAAAGGGGGTGGGATGATGATACTGACAAGGAGACACAAAAAGTCAGTAGAAGTGGCTAGGCCTCCAAACATTCCTAGGACAACTGACAATGCCTATGCCTGTACAGCACCCCAGAAAAGTGAGACTAGAATCCAGGAGTGGGAGGTAGAGAGATGCATATGGTGGACAACTGGCAATCATATTTATAATAAACTTCCCCAAGTGACATTAAGGTGAAGCCAGAATTTAGATTCACTCTAATTCAGACTCTGGAATAGGGATCAGTCTACTACCTAATCCATGAGGCTGCCAGAGAACACGGGAGGGTCAAGTGGAATGAAGATGAGACCTCAACATTACACCAAGCCTTGGCGACAGATGACAGGAAGTGAGAAAGCAATCTGATCCCTTGAGAGCTGCAAAGGGGCAGGTATCCAGGGACAGGGAGGAAGAAATACAGAAAAGGAGATGGGCAGGAAGAATATGAACATTTTCTATTTTCTGTTTCACTTAAGGATTATTCTTAATAATAACACTAAAGATAATAATTATAACTACATTTACATGCAGCATTTAAAAATACTTTCTCATCTCTTGTTATTTGCATATATTTTAGTCGCATTTGGGAGTTTCAGGCTTTTGTCAATTTAAGCATTCTCTGATAAAGTCAACTATTTCTATAAAAAGATGACATGGATAAATGAAATACAGTTTAATTTCAGAACTGTAAAATATATCAAATCACATTTAAGAATAGGCATACTGCATTACCAGTCAAAACTCTATCAAGCTTTATGTATATGTACAATTTAACCATATTAACCTAAAAACTGCCCGAAAGAACATACATAATGTGTAGCTAAGACAACTTTCACACATAAAAATAAGGAGGTGAAATTAGTTCTGCACAATATTTAATACATTTTAAAGACACAGTCTTTGACAGTGCAATGTTCATGCAAGAATAGATAAGCAAGGAAGAAAATGAAATATCTAGATGAGAAATGAGCCTTATCAAATATCTAAGTACCAAAAGGGCCTTATATTAAAAAAAAAAAAAGAGAGAAAACATAGGAAAAAACTATAAAATGACATTAACTATTTGGTATATTCCTATTTATAGAAATGAGTAAATGCTTCAAGTATCATGGAAATATATTATTTAGAAATTAAAAATCCTTACAGCTCATTCTCCAGGGATTATCATGTTAACATATCAGTATATATTCTTCCATATTTGTGTATTATTACAAAAATATTATCATTATTGTTATAATTTATGTTTTCATTTACTTTTACCATCTTTTAGAAATCTAATTTGTTTTTCCTAACAACAAGTTATGGAAAAGTAAATTTAACCAATCCCTAACTGGTGAACATGTATGTTATTTATAAATTTATCACAATTAATGTAATGTCATAATCAATATCTCTGAAAAAGCAACTTTGTAGTGTCCTATTCAAATAAAGTAACTCAATTAAAATAAGTCATTTTAAAAATAAATGAAAACATGTTGAAAAGCAATATTATTCGAATTGATAAGAAAAATAATTTGTTCACAACTTACACATGGAAAAAACATAAAAATAATAAACTGTAAAAGAGGGAACAAAAGTTTCTAACCTGCAGAAGAAATTTCAACTGTCACAGAAATGCCAAGTTAAACATAGAGCTATCATTTATCCATCAGTAAAATTATTTTACATTCTTTAAGAAAACTATTTGGCCTCAAGATCTTTAAATGTTATAAATCAATCATTATAAATATATAAGCTTAACCTTCAACAACACCTAAAATCAATTCATGAAAAATACACAATTAATATTTGATATAATAAATGAAACAGAATAGAAAATTATTTATAATTATGAAAATTTAAAAGCACATTGAAGAAACTATATCACCATCTTACAAGGGTTTCAGAGTTAGAGATATGATTTTTCATTTCTGTGTCTATGTGTATGCTTCCTTTCAAGTGTACTTCTAAGGAAGAAAATCTTTTAGACAAAAATGAATGATTTCCCTCAAATTAGCTGCTACATATTGATATTATTTATATTGGCCTTGCAAAAACTAATGCCTAACTTCTATAACAGATATCATTCTTATTTTAATGATAGAGCATAGTTTTATAATTCAGATGATAGCAATTTGTATCATATAGTTTAACAACAACAAATAAGAGTTCTCATAATTTAGAATAACTTTAAAGAGTGATTTACTAGTTTTCAAAATAAAATGACAATAGGAGTTTCTCATGTGGTTTCCATGCATTTCCCAATATCCTTAGAAGAATTCTTAGAAAATTACTGTGTTTGAGATGTGTCAAGAAATCATATCCTCCAACCTTCTCTGTGTCTTTCCTTGTGGGCCCAGTCAGAACCTTTGAGGATCTGAGTTTTGGAGTCATTGAAAATGATTTACCTTTAATCATCATATGTATGAAGGCCACTGACTTCATGCAATTCCCATCCCTGACATAATGTTCTAAACCTATCTTAATTCTGGGCAACAGAGAGATGGCATTCATCTAGCTCTTCTTATTTTGATGATTATTTTTATTATTGTTATGAAAGAAAGCACCAACTAGAAATATCAACTACTCCAATTTTCTTATCTTCATTTTACTTTACATTCTGAGTTTATTAGACTTTTGCATCACCATCAAATAAGGTTAATCAATCATTATTTTCTGGTTTTTGCTTATACCGTCAGACAAAATGATACCTTAAAAACACACCAAATTATAATGTATGTATGAGTGAAGATGTCTGTTTATATTTTTCATACTAAGGAGACAGCACACTAATTGGCACATAGTAGAAAACACAATAAATTTATGCTTAAGGAATTAAAAATAAGCCAGCGTCATTTTTTTAATCAATGCGATTAAAAGTGATTAAACCTAAGGCAATCTATCTCACTACACTATTTTAAATACTTTTCCTTGGACTCAAACTCCCAACACTGCAACCAACTCATGCAGCTCAATATCAAAAAACAGATAACCCAATCAAAAAGAGGACAGAAGACTTAGTGAGAAATTTTTTCTGAAGAAGACATAGGTATGGCCAGCAGATACATGAAAAGACGTCCAATATCACTAATTGTTAGAGAGATGCAAACCAAATCTACAATGAGATATCACCTCCACTGGTCAGAATGGCCGTCATTGAAAAATCTATAAAAGTAAATGTTGGAAAAAGTGGGAAAAAAAGAATGTTCTTACAATGTTTGTGGAAATATAAGTTGGTATAGCTGCTATGGAAAACAGCAAGGAGATTCCTTAAGAAACTAAAGATAAAGCTAACATATGATAGAGCAGTCCCACTCATGGGCATATATCTGGAGAAAACCATGGTTTGAAAAGATACACACTCTCTAATATTCACTGCAGCACTGTTTACAATAGCCAAGTCATGGAAGCAACCTAAATGTCCACTAACAGATGAATGGATAGAGAAGATGTGATACATACATACAATGGGATAGTACTCAGTCATTACAAGAATGAAATAATGCCATTTTCAGCAATATGGATGGACCTAGAGATTATCATATTAAAATGAAATTAAGTCAGAGGAAAAAACAAATATTATGATATAGCTGACACACAGAATATTTTTAAAAACGATACAAATGAATTTATTTACAAAACAGAAATAGATTTACAGACTTAGAAAACAAAAGCATGATAATCAAAGGGGAAAAGTGAGGAGGGATAGATTGGGAGTTTGGAGTTAACAAATACACACTGTTGTATTTAAAACAGATAACCAATAAGGACCTGCTATATAGCACAGAGAACCTGGCTTAATATTCTGTAATAATCTAAATGGAAAAATAATTTGGAAAAAAAAGAATAAACATGGATAATTGAATCACTTTTCTGTACAACTGAAATACAACACTGTAAATCAACTATAGTCTCATATAAAGCAAAATTTTAAAGAAAAAATTCTAAAAGTAAAAAATAAAACACTAACTACTAATATGAAGAATATACAACAGTAATTATATTCTTTTATTTTTCAATAAGTCCAAAAATTATTGAGATGAAATATTTTAAAAATTCATATTCAAATTTGAGGAATGCTAAGAGATGGAACATTAAAAATTCTTACCAAATAAAATTCTAGTCTAACAAGTAGCCTTCACACAGATGTCACATAGAAAGCATTACCTCAAATTCCAGAAGATAATAATAGAGAGTTTTGTCTCCCTATCTTTAAGCCATCTAGAATATCAAATAAACACTTTGTCAAAAGATCAAGAAAAAGGTACAGGAAATTACATTAGGCATCTGTGTAAGGGACAACTAACAGTAAAATCTGGTGTTAGTTCTAGAAGGTCTTGTAGGTCATCACAGAAACATTCAGCTTCAGCTTCTTTGGCATTAGTGGTCGGGGCACAGACTTGGATTACTGTGATATTGAATGTTTTGCCTTGGAAAAGAACATTAGATCATTTTTCTTTTTTTGAGATTGCATCCGAGTACTATACTTTAGATTCTTTTGTTGACTATGAGGGCTACTCCATTTATTCTAAGGGATTCTTGCCCACAGTAGTAGCTATAATGGTAATTTGAATTAAATTTGCCCATTCCGGTCCATTTTAGTTCACTAATTCCTAAAATGCTGATGTTCACTCCTGCAATCTCCTGCTTGACCTTATAGAATTAACACCAAAAAAGACATCCTTTTCATTGTAGGGGACTGGAATACAACAGTAGGAAGTCAAGAGACACCAGGGGTAACAGGCAAGTTTGGCCTTGGAGTACAGAATGAAGCAGAGCAAAGGCTAACAGAGTTTTGCCAAGAGAATGCACTGGTCATAGAAAACACCCTCTTCCAACAACACAAGAGAAGACTCTATACATGGACCAGATGGTCAATACTAAAATCAGACTGATTATATTCTTTGCAGCGAAAAATGGAGAAGCTCTATAGAGTCAGCAAAACAAGACCAGGAGCTGACTATGGCTCAGATCATGAACTCCTTATTGCAAAACTTAGACTTAAATTGAAGAAAGTAGGGAAAACCACCAGACTAGTCAGGTATGATCGAAATCAAATCCCTTATAACTATACAGTGGAAGTGAGAAACAGATTCAAGGGATTAGATCTGAAAGACAGAGTGCCTGAGGACCTATGAATGGTGGTTCATAACACTGGACAGCAGGCGGCAATCACAACCACTCCAAGAAAAAGAAATGCAAGAAAGGCAAAATGGTTGTTTGAGGAGGCCTTACAAATAGCTGAGAAAAGAAAGGAGAAAGGCAAAGGAGAAAAGGAAAGATATATCCATCTGAATGCAGAGTTCCTAAGAATAGAAAGGAGAGCGAAGAAAGCTTTCCTAAGTGATCAGTGCAAAGAAATAGAGGAAAACAATAGGATGGAAATGACTAGCTCTCTCTTCTAGAAAATTAGAGATACCAAGGGAAAATTTCATGCAAAGATGGGCTCAATAAAGGACAGAAATGGTATGGCTCTAACAGAAGCAGAAGATATAAAGAAGAGGTGGCAAGAACACACTGAAGAACTATACAAAAAAAGATCTTTATAACCCAAATAGCAATAATGATGTGATCACTCACCTAGATCCAGACATACTGGAATGTGAAGTCAAGTGGGCGTTAGGAAGGATCACTACAAACAAAGCTAGTGAAGGTGACGGAATTTCAGTTGAGCTATTTCAAATCCTAAAAGATGAGGCTGTGAAAGTGTTGCAGTCAATATGCCAGAAAATTTAGAAAACTCAGAAGTGGCCACAGGACTGGAAAAAGTCAGTTTTCATTCCAGTCCCAAGAAAGGCAATGCCAAAAATGTTCAAATACCGTAAAATTGCACTCATCTCACACGCAAGTAAAGCAATGCTCAAAATTCTCCAAGCCAGGCTTCAACAGTATGTTAACCATAAAATTCCGGATGATCAAGTTGGATTGAGAAAAGGCAGAGGAACCAGAGATCAAATTGCCAACATCCGTTGGATCATTGAAAAAGCAAGAGAGTTCCAGATAAACATCTACTTCTGTTTTATTGACTACGCCAAAGCCTTTGACTGTCTGGATCACAACAAATTGTGGAAAATTCTTCAAGAGATGGGAATACCAGACCACCTGACCTGCCTCCTGAGAAATCTGTATACAGGTCAAGAAGCAACAGTTAGAACCAGTCATGGAACAACAGATTGTCTCCAAAAAGGGAAAGGACTACATCAAGGCTGTATTGTCACCCTGTCTGTTTAACTTAAACATGCAGAGTACATCATGCAAAATGCCGGGCTGAATGAAGCACAAGCTGGAATCAAGCCTGCCAGGAGACATCTCAGATATGCATATGACCCCACCTTTATAGCAGAAAGTGAAGAAGAACTAAAGAGCCTCTTGATGAAAGTGAGAGAGAACAGTGAAAAAGCTGGCTTAAAACTCAACATTCAAAAACTATGATCATGGCATTCGGTCCCATCATGGCAAAAAGATGGGGAAACAATGGGAACAGTGACAGACTTTATATTTTTGGGCTCCAAAATCACTGTATATGATGACTACAGCCATGAAATTAAAAGACCCTTTCTCCTTGGAAGAAAGGCTATGACCAACCTAGACAGCATATTAAAAAGCAGAGATATTACTTCACCAACAAAGGTCTATATGGTCAAAACTATGGTTTTCCCAGTAGCCGTGTATAGATATGAGGGTTAGACCATAATG
Source organism: Antilocapra americana (assembly GCA_007570785.1). Lineage (NCBI taxonomy): Eukaryota > Metazoa > Chordata > Mammalia > Artiodactyla > Antilocapridae > Antilocapra > Antilocapra americana. The sequence goes on from ML660786.1 coordinate 4,738,933, forward strand.
AAGGCTGAGCACTGAAAAATGGATGCTTTTGAACTGTCATGTTGGAGAAGACTCTCGAGAGTCCCTTGGACTGCAAGAAGATCCAACCAGTCCATCCTAAAGATCAGTCCTGGGTGTTCATTGGAAGGACTGATGTTGAAGCTGAAACTCCAATACTTTTGCCACCTGATGTGAAGAGCTGACTCATTGGAAAAGACCCTGATGCTGGGAAAGACTGAAGGCAGGAGGAGAAGGGGACGACAGAGGATGAGATGGCTGGATGGCATTACTGACTCAATGGACATGAGTTTGGGTGGACTCCAGGAGTTGGTGATGGACAGGGAGGCCTGGCATGCTGCGGTCCGTGGGGTCACAAAGAGTCAGACGTGACTGTGCGACTGAACTGAACTGAAAATGTTCATCATTTTATATATCTGTGTTCTACTCCTGTTTTTTGCATGATGATGCTGAAACTTTAGGAATTTCTAAAATGTCTTTTAAAAATAAACAGAAACTGAGCAAGTGCTTGATTTTTGATATATTCTAGGGGGTTATCTGTCTCCTTCAGAACTGATGCTTTGTTTGGCAAACAAATTTTTGATACTAATTTGACTTCCTTTGTAGCTTTCTAGAGGGAGGAAGTACTTCCATTAACAGATATCACTGTCTTGGTCTTCTTGACAGGTCTAGTTATCATTGCAAAATTAAAACCATGACATTCTGGGTCATACAGGAGTTTATGAGAATTCGGTTAGCCTATGTGCATTCATCTCCAACTGATGCCACTGACATTTTAGCAGGAGGATTTTTGGTTGGGAGGGGCTGTTCTATGCCCTTACATATTTAGGAGCATGCATAATCCTGACCCAACGGATGAGGGTAGCACCCCTTCACCCCTGTGACAAACAAAAATATCTCCAGATATAGACAAATGTTCCTGGGAAGCAAAACCAGTCCCTGATTAGAACGACTGCCCTTAGCTTAAAATTTGCTTCCCAGGTGGCTCAGTGTTAAAGGATCCACAGGCAAAACAGGCATTGTGGGAGATCCCTCAATCAGTAATATCCCCTGGAGAAGAAAATGGCACCCACTCCATTATCCTTGCCTGTGAAATCCCAAGGGTAGAGGAGACTGACAGACTACACAGAGTCCCTGGGGTTTCAAAGAGTTGGACACCACTGAGAGACTGAGCATGCTGAATTGGAAAAAGAAATGGAAAAAGTAAGATCTCCAGTTCTAGAAACAAGAGTCTTGGATTAGCTGTATATGGACTCACTCTCTTCTGCAGCCATTCTTGTGGTGGCGAATGGTTGTGTCCTACCAGCTATATCCTCAGCTGGCTCATAGGAACCATAGTTTAGAATCTTGTAAGATTTACTTATCTTACCCACAGTCAGTTTGTCAAAAAAGGAAGACTACAGCTGAAGATAACCTGTGATCGAAGAGCATCTGGCTCAGTGGCTCCTATTTGTAGATTAATATCAGAGCTTCTCCAGACCTACAAGACCCTTTGGACCCATCTAGAAAAAAAGGGGATTAAAACACAACATTTTACTGTAAGTACCTAAAAGTTTGTGTTTGTCCTTGTGAATAAATGCACATATGAGTTTACCTTTATTGTCAGCTTTAGAAATAAACATTAACAGAAATGTAGACTGAAGCGAACTCCTTTGAAAAGCAAAGGAGTATGAAAAATAAAAACTTTATTCCTTTTGGACAACTCTATAGAAACAGCCTTCTCTTTCCCATGTTTTTATTCATGTAATAATTTGCCATTTTGAATCTAAAATAAACAGATACTATTTTGAAAATGGAAGAAACATGGGATTTGGAGTCAGAAGACCTGAGTTTGAATCCCCCATCGGTCAGCGTACGGCCACTGTCTTCTTGTGAAGTCACTATGTTTAGCAAGATTTTTTTTTTAAATCTATGAATTGAAAGACAAAAACAAAACCCGCTTAACTGTCAGTGTCGTGAACGTTCAAGATGACAATTATGAGCATGGCAAAAGGACAACACAGAAAATTGTGTCTATTTGCTACAGAACAGGAGAGAGAAAATTCATACTCAGTGGACAGCTGGATCCAGTGTTTGCCCCAACTTCTGATGCAGAGCATTTAAAGCTGTCACATTCAGGTTTAATCAATGCACTATGTCAAAAACAAATCTACACGGAAGCCAGGGACTGAAAATTATAAAGACAAATGGCTCATTAAATGCCAAAGGCTAATCATCTCTGTACAAATAACAGGTGTTCTGAGTGAAGGTCCATGTTTGGAGAGCCCTAAGATTACACCGGTGTTCATTTCCACTGATTTCAATGGGAGAGCCAATGTTTAAAAAGATTAAGTATAAAAATGCAAAGAGAAAAAAGAAGTCCTCTCTCTGCTGGAAATGTAGGTAGACTGTTGTAGGGAACACTTTTCCTTCTGATGAATCACACCGGACCACCAAGGTTGCCTGCATACCTTACTCAGAAATGAGTTGAAACTGCACCTGCTCTACACCTTTCTCCCTCATTAGATCCTTCCTCATCCATGGAAAACTGGCTGAAGCTTACTGCGCCCCTCCTGTGTGGCCTGGAAAACTTTAATGGGGTGGAATCACATAATCACGGAGCGTTCCCTGGTCTGGTGAACACACTGCACATACTGAGCAAACAGGGGCAAATGTCCCTCCAAAGGGCTGATGAGCCCATTGGCGGTTTAATTTAAAGCTGCCCTGGGGTAGCGGGGCCACCTCATCTGGTCTCTTTATGTTTGTGTGATCACAGAACCAGAGCGATTCCTTCCTTTTATTCCTGGACTGTGGCTTCCAAATCACAAAAGAATGAGAACTCTCTCCTGATATGCATCTAAAAACTCAGCTTCGAGGTCACTGGCCCCCATGGCAACTGTCCATACCCATTCCTTATACCATTTGCAAAGCAGCCCGAGAGGCTAATAGGAAGGGTTTATTGCTGTAATAGCCTTGCCCACGATGACAATGCCAGCCTCACACTTGGAATAACTTGGCTTTGTCCTTTTAGGTGCCATGTATCAAGAACCACAGATCAATTTTCATGGACCTTTAAAAGATTAGTAATTTTATCTGACATTTTCTGAGTATATAACTGTGTTTTATATTTTGGTCACTGTGGCTGAGCATTTCACATGTCATTATTTCATTTAATGCCTAGGACAATCATGAAGTTAGGACTGTATATAACATGACAAAGTCTTACATACAAGCATTGAACTAACTTTTTCAGATTTTGGAGCAAGAGACAGTGATTTCTTTTTGTTTGAGCAGTGCACTACCTTAGCGCACTGGTTCCCACCTTTTTGACACCACGGATGGGTTTCATGGAAGACAATTTTTCCATGGAGGGAGGGGATGGTTTCAGGATAATTCAAGCACATTACATTTGGTGGTGGTATAGTCAATAAGTCGAGACATGGACTACAGCCCACCAGACTCCTCTGTCCATGAGATTTCCCAGGCAATAATGTGTGTTGGCATTTCCTTTTCCAGGGGATCTTCCTGACTCAGGTATGATTTGTGTACACTTTATTTCTATTATTATTACATCAGTTGCACCTCAGATCATCAGCCATTAGATCCTAGAGATTGGGGACCAGAGCCTTAGGACATTTACAATTATGTATTTTATTCTCGTCATGATCGATGAAGATTAAAGACAAGGACATGCCCCTTTTACAACAGCAGGCTCTAAGGTTCTCAAGTTTGAAGTAATTGGACAGCAGGAGTGCAAGGGCTTTATCTAAAATCCAAACCAACTGACCATAAAGTAGAGGTTTTCCCCTGTAAAACATATAGTGACAATGCCAACATGATCTTAAAATACCCTGAGAAAGCAAAGGCTTGAGCAAATCACTGCATTTTTTTTTAACTGACTTGTGTTTTAGGCCCTCTGGTCAGATTTGTCTGCCACATCTTCTTGTAGACAGTTTTATTGGAGGACAACCATTCCTATCTTTTTTAGGTATCATGGATGGCCAGTTTTGTGCTACAGCTACAATGAGAGTTGAGTCCAGTCCCACTTCCCTAGAGGGACCCACTATTCCTGGGTTTTGCATCCCTTGGACCCAACTTTGGGTCCACTGATACAAATACTGTGGATACAGTGAGCCCATGTACTCGATGTATCATACAATTTTATACAAGGGATTTGTGGATCCTCAGGTCCTGGGATCCTGAGGGCTTCCTGAAACCAATCCCTTGCACATACTGAAGGGCAATTGTTGTGACACAAGCTGCATACTTGCAAAGTAATAGATTTATTTTCTGGTCCTTTTTTGGAATAAAAGATTACCAGTGCCTGCTCTGCGGCTCAGCAGTAAAGAACCCATTTCCCAGTTCAGGAGAGGCAGGTTCGGGAAGATCCCCTGGGGGAGGGCATGGCAACCCACTCCAGTGTTCTTGAAGGGAAAAGCCCATGGACAGAGAAGCCTGGCAGGTTACAGTCCATGGGGTCACAAAGAGTCAGACACAAATGAAGTGACCAAGCATGCATGCATGCTCTAGATGCTAAAGGAACTCTCCGCCTGACAGATTTGGCCTGGGAACGACTGTGAATAAACATTTTATTTTTTTACTTGTGAGGCAACCTTAGGATAGTGTTGTTTTCAAAAAGAATGAATTCTGAAATATTCTGCAGGAGAGGCGTTTGTTATTAAAAATGTATTTCCCAGAAAGCACTCGTGGCCTTGCCTCCAGCTAAATCCTCTGGCCATCCGTGCTCACATGCCAGCCTGGGGCTGAGTTGCCTCCCCGCCCAGGGTCACGAAGGCTCCCCTACCTGCTCTGTGGACCCTCAGCCTCACACTCTAGGTGACCTTCTCCCATCACTTCTGCCTCTGGCTATTCTACTTTTAGCTTACTTATCCTTTCTTATTAATAATTAAACAGGTTAAAATGTTCCCCCAACACAAATAATATGACTTAGTTCCTCTCTCTGCTTCTAGATACCAATTTGTTCTCTCTCCCATCTTTCATGGCGAGCTTCCTAGAAGAGCTATCTACAATCATGTCTCTGTTCTCAGTTACTCTCTAATCCATTGCCTTTGGCTTTTTGTTTACACCCAGACCACGTGTGCATCCGTATGGACGTAGATGTGTGTGTACACACAGACACGCGCACACACAAATTTTTGAAGATGGCCATTATTGGTCTTGAGAATTAATTCATAATAGTGAAACTGCTGAGTGAAAAGTATGTAACATTTTAAGCCACCCAGAAAAGCTCTGTTTATATTTATATTTCACCAGCAGTGAACAAGAGTACTTAATTCCGCAGGCACTGCTAACAGTGGAATATTATCATTTTTAAAAACTTAAGTCAAGTGGATTAAAAATAATAGTTTTGCAAGGTTGTATTAATTTTGTTTTCTTTGATTATTCATAGTGTTTCGAATGTTTTTATCAACTAACTGGCAGAGGATTAAGATCTAATTTTCAGTATATGGTCTTTGAAAATTTTTCTTCTTTTCTAATGTAAAACACTTATAAAATAAGCCAGTAATTTTAAAAGTTGTACAGTATCATTCAATCCAATTATAACAATAACTTATCTGAAATAAAGATGGGCATGGAGTCATAATAAATGTGACATATTAAATTATGAAAATAGTACTCCAAGAAACCATGCAGCCAAAAAAAAGAAAAATAAATAAACTGAAATATCAAGAAGTAACTTGAAAGGTCAAAGGTCTGTGAACATTTTGACTCTAAAATATTAGACTTTAGTGGGACCTTTTAGAAACCTAAAAACTAATGGGTATATTTCATTTAGTATTTTTCCTTGAAGAAGATAACAAAACATACAACAAAAATAAAAAATTCAATAGAACAATTTTAACTTTACATTTGTGAAGGTTTATTTTTTGTTTTCATAAATTTTTGCTTAATGCATGATGAAATGAAAGTATACTCTTTATAAAAATTAAAAGCTTATTAGAATAGTTTGCATTATGTTTCACTTATTTACTGGGGCCTTTGATGCTAAAGAATTAATTAATTTAGATAAGAATTAAAATACAAGTAAATTACTTTGCTAATGAGATAGTCTAATGTTAGATACAAAAAAAAGAAAAACTCATAATCTTACAGTGACTCTGTTGAAAATACTTGAAATCATATAGGGTCATTTGATACCTGTTGAGATGTAAACAGAAACTAAAGTGTAAATAAAATACATAGAAATTGCTTGGTTTCAGGACTAAGGCTTGATAATAAATTTGGTCATGATGACTAAATATGGCTTCAAAGTATCTTGCCAGTGAAGGTGTGAGACTCCTCTTGTGAACCTGTGATGTCTGCTAAATTAATTAAAAGCAAATCACAAGATAACACATTCTGAGAAAGAAATATTAGCAAATGCTATTAAAGATGGATGCTGGAGGGCACATAATAGTTTTAAAGGTTAAGTGTGTTTGACTCCAAATTAATTTATATATTTTTATTCTTTACATAATCATCTCCATTAAACTTAGTCCTATTTCTATTTATTTATTTATCTAGAATGCTGCCTTATACACATTATTGTTCCAGAAATGTTTACTGAATGAATGAATCTTTTTGTGATAAGTCCTTGAGTCTTCATGAGTTTTCTTTCTTTCTTTTAAATTAGTTTTTATTGGAGTATAGTTGCTTTATGATGTTGTTAGATTTTACTGTATAGCAAAATGAACAGGCCATACACATACATATATTCCCTCCCTATTGTAACTCCTTCCCATTTAAGTCACCACAGTGCATTAAGTAGAGTTCCCTGGATGGGAGATGTCATCATTTTTAAGGTAACCTGTATTATGTTTAAAACAATGCTTCTTGTCTTTATAACCATTAAATGTAGTAATTTGGTTGTAATTTTAAACAATCTGGATCAGAACTGATGTGTTTTAGCAATCATTTTACAGTCTGCAACATAAGGCTTAAAGTTTATATAATGTTTGGCCCTGGAATTCTGATTCAACAACTACACTCTAATGACATAATAAAAGATTTAGCACAAAAGTTGACTCTAAAACAAAATATTTTTCAAACATTACAAACATATTTAAAAAGTATCTTCCTTTTATATTACAGTTATTAATGCTATCATTTATTGATGATCACCAAAGCAACTGAGTAAAATGAAATGGATGAATCAGGAGAATTACAAAATTATTTACAATTAAGGAATTCTAATTTTTCTAATGAGGAGATTCTAAGTTGAAAATAATTTTTAAGCAATTGTCAAAACAAGCAAAATCCATCAGTTTCTGGAGAACAGGTGACCATCTGGTGGAAGGGGCACTCAATCACTCACTGATCTCTATATACATTGTACTCCAGGTACATCTATCTATTGGGCTTCCCTGGTGGCTCAGACAGCAAAGAATCCGCATGCAACTCACAAGTCCTGGGTTCCATCCCTGGGTTGGGAAGATTCCCTGGAGGAAGGCATGGTAACCCATGCCAGTATTCTTGCCTGGAGAATTCCCATGAACAGAGGAGCCTGGTGGGCGACATGGGGTCAAAAAGAATTGGACACAACTGAGCAACTAAGCACACATCTCTCTACTAGGAATCTACTACATTCCAGACATTTTTCTAAGTGCTTACAGACTAGAATCACCCTATGGAGGATCTTACATCAATACAAGAGGTTTTGTTTATCCTGTGAACAGTGGGGGAGAAGAGTGACATGGATAGACTTATAATTTAAAGATTATCTTTGGTGGTGGTGGTTTAGTTGCTGAGTCATTTCTGTCTCATGCAACCCCCTGGACTGTAGCCCACCAGCCTCCTCTGCCCAAGGGATTTTCCAGGCAAGAATACTGGACTGAGTTGCCATTTCCTTCTCCAGGTGTTCTTCCCCACCCAGGGATCAAACCCGGGTCTCCTTCTCTGCAGGCAGATTCTTTACCAACTGAGCCACCAGATGATTCAAAACCATCAGTGGATCCATCAGTCTTCTTGGGGCAAAGATCTATTTGACCTACATGCAATACCTCCAGTTGTCTGGTTAACAGACTCTGGGATGACAATAAAATGTATACTTGAAGCTCTATGGTCATGAGGACAAGGGCTTCAATATACTGCAGAGGGGCAGGTTCACAACACCACCCTGCAGCACAAAGAGAAACAGTAAATATGAAGGTTGTCCTTAGTCTGTGAATAGACTAAGCCTTGGATCTCTTGTTTCCTAGGTACCATATAAACGTCCTGGCTGTTTACTCAACACCTGGCAGAGGTAAATGTTCTCAGACTTCCCTTCCTCCACATCCACTTCTCCAACCTCCTCTTTTTTATGCAAAGCTATTTGCATGAGTTCAAGCTCTTCCAATTTTGTTACAAGTATGCAAACACCTATCACCTTACACTGTATTCAAATATATGAAAAGTTATTCCATTAAAGAGAACTTTGCACTCAACTAGGGAAAGCAATCCAGCAAGGTGGGATCTTCCTTAGAAAGGTGTATATACGCCTATGTTGACGTGCTGGATTTGGGATATGAAGGGATCGTGAGTAAACAAACATTTTTTTTTCTCCCTGTCACAACATCTTTTTTTTTGTCACATATGCAATTGAAACCTAGATTATATATTTTTTCATACTGATCCTGTCAGCTTCTTTAGAGAATTCTTTTCTATTGTCTTGTTTTATCCACTTAGCAGTTTGTACTTTTACTGTCTCACACTGAGCTGCAGGAAGCAATTTAAAATCTTTTTTTTTTCCCCCTCTTTAACATTACAACTCACTTATGAATAGAGCTTATAACAAAAATAATTTTTAAAGTGACAAGAGAACATCAGTCTCTTCAGAAGTTAAATTTCATTGCAAAAATGAAAAATCAAGTTATGGTCCCAAATCCTGCCTTATCTACAACTATACTTGTTAAAATTTTTAGTTGAAAGCAACAGAAACTAACTCTGGAGGACTGCACCAGAAAAAGAATGTCTTGAAAGCTAATTGTGTTCATTTACAGAGTCAGCTAGAGGATTTAAAATACCAGCTCAGAAAACCAGAAGAGACAATGAAAGCCTAGGCAGCCAGAATCAGAGTTGAAATTCACTCCACATAAGGTTCTGGTGAGGACACTCTGGTACCACTTCTTAGCACTAGATGCTTCTGCTTGTATCAACACATCTCTGGCTGTGAAATATACAAACTCACTGTGACTTGTCATATCCAAAGAGGCCTTTGCCAGTCTTGTCTCCTTAGTTTTTCCAGCTCAGATTGCTTCTTACGATTGGCTGAGCTGACATTATGTGCTTTCCCCAACACTAAGCTGTATACAACCCATCAGTTCAGTTCAGTTCAGTCGCTCAGTCGTGTCCGACTCTTTGCGACCCTGTGAATTGCAGCACACCAGGCTTCCCTGTCCATCACCGACTCCCAGAGTCCACCCAAACCCATGTCCATTGAGTCAGTGATGCCATCCAGCCATCTAATCCTCTGTCGTCCCCTTCTCCTCCTGCCATCAGTCCTTCCAGTAAATACCTTGCAAGGGAGGTTGGGAGAATGCATATATTTCTTTTCCAGAGTTAATGGTTTTCCTTAATTCTAAGAGTTGTTGGTAGGAAATCTCTAAACATAAGGAGATTCACCTCTATTTGAAGAAGCAAAAAATAAAGTGGCAAGGATAATACCAGATGTCCCATTACAATAATACAAGCATGCAATTTCTAATTTAAATCTGATTAAATGACATCTAACTCAGAAATCTAGATTTGATAATATACTCAAATGATAGCCTATTCAAAAAGTTTAGAAACACACCTCAATAATACATTGCCATACCTAATAGAATTATGGTATGACAATTTTAAAATATGCCAATACAGAAGACACAAGAGATGTGAGTTGAATCCCTGGGTTAGGAAGATCCCCTGGAGTAGGAAATGACAACCCACTCCAGTATTATCAGGAAAATTCCATGGACAGAGTGGCCTGGCGGGCTACAGTCCATGGGATCATAAAGAGTTGCACAGGTCCCATTTGTTTATTCGTGTTTTTATTTCCAATATTCTGGGAGGTGGGTCATGGAGTATCCCGCTTTGG
>ML660786.1:4749362-4894182 GCA_007570785.1 Antilocapra americana
GCCACATTGTTTACAATAGCCAGGACATGGAAGCAACCTAGATGCCCATCAACTGACGAATGGATAAGAAAGCTGTGGTACATATACACAATGGAATATTACTCAGCATTAAAAAAAAATTCATTTGAAGCAATTCTACTCAGATGGACGAAACTGGAGCCCATTATCCAGAGTGAAGTAAGCCAGAAGCAAAAACAACAATACCGTATATTAACGCATATATATGGAATTTAGAAAGACGGTAACGAGAACCCAACATACGAGACAGCAAAAGGAACGCAGATGTATAGAATAGAATCGTGGACTTTGTGGATGAGGGTAAGGGTGGGATGATATGGGAGAAGGGCATTGAAGCATGTTAATTTTCATATGTCTAATCAATCGCCAGCCCAGGATTGATGCTCGGGGCTGGTGCAGCGAGATTTCCCTTGGGGGGAGGAAAGAGGGAGGGGGGTTCCGGAGGGGAAGCATATGTAAACCCATGGTGATATCATGACAATGTATGGCAAAAACAATTAAAAAAATAAATGAAAAAAATTAAAGAAAAGAGTTGCACAGGCTTAGTGTCTAAACAGTACAGCAATATAATAATTATATACAAATAAAATGATTTTATGTACATATATATAAACTTATAAAGTATATAGAGTTGATCCACGAACAACACAAGTTTGAACTACATGAGTCCACTTTTCCTCATGTGCTTTTCAGTAATAAATCCTACAATACCACACAATCTGAAGTTGGTTGAATCTGAGATGTGGAACCTCAGATCCTGAAGGATTGGTTGTAAGTTATATGCAAATTTTCCACTGCACAGAGGGCAGGCACCCCCTAACACCTTTACTGTTCAAGGGTAAACTGTGTATAATCTTAAGGGAAAAAAAAAAGGAAAAACAGTGCCATGTCCTTTAGCATTCTCACTATGTTCACTTTAAACAAAGTCATTCTGATTTTATAAACTTTGGTCTTTTCCCTCTTTGTTGCATCTATGTATTAAGATAAACAGTCACGATCTTCTATTTGACTTCATAATGGTTCCTTATTTAGTCTCTGTTGAAACTAATTAATTGTAGGACTTTAATATCTTTAAGATATGATGAGCAGAGTGGGCATCCCAGGTGGTGCCAATGGTAAAGAGCCAGCCTCCCAGTGCAGGAGACTTAAGAGACAAAAGTTCGATCCTTGCTTGGGTTGGGAAGATACCCTGCAGGGCATGGCAAGCCACTCCAGTATTCTTGCCTTGAGAATCCTGTGGACAGAGGAGACTGGCCGGCTATAGTCTGTAGGGTCGCAAAGAGTCGGATACAACTGAAGCAACTTAGTGCGTACACACACACACACACACACACACACACACACACATACACACACGATAACCAGAATAGCGTTTCCAGTAGGGAAGTCATCTGGCGATACATTTGGAGGGAGTATCGTATTCTGTAACCACTCTATCTGCTTTGAATGGATGCCACCACTCTCTCTGCGTCTGCTTCCACTACCATCTGCCTCTCTCACGCTAAATTCATCGCTGGTAATTGACACCTTGGGAATTTCAACGACTCTGGAGTCTCCTGTGTTGCTTCCTTGTTCCACCCACACTTTCGTCCTGTATTATTTCAGGTTTACCTCAATAGCATCAGAAAATACTAACACTTTGCACCATCTTTATTTCCTGGGGTCTTTCATGCCAACATCACAGTTTAGATTACTGCCACCATCATTCTTTGCCAAACGTCAGATTAACGGATTTTGTCAGAGAAAGCCATAAAAACATATTCAGTTGCCCAACTTCACTGGAAATATCCTATTTCTACTGGGCTTATTCTTCTTTTACTGATTCAGTCAATTATTTTATGTAAAAATGCTTATGAAATTTGTTTTATATGTAAGGATCTTTCAGAGTTTCTGTTGCTTTCTTGACATTGCAGTTTACCAAAGTGAAACCACTTTCTCATGCAATGATTCTCAATCCTGACCCTACAGAGGAGAACAAATTCATTAGGGATGTACAAAGGTCCTAAAAAGTACAGTCTTTAAATCAAAGGCATCTGAAAACGAATATTTCCTCTAGCTTATTAGTTCTGTGAACATAGGCAAAGCTGTTCTCATTTCTATGTCTAACTTTTCCTATCAGTAACTTAAAATAATTACATCTAACCCATACAACTGTCATAACTGCTTTTCAGAAAATCTCTCTGGACACACCTTTATACTTTAAGTGTGGGTGAACATTAAAACTTTCCTATTTCCCTTTTAGAGTTTCATCTTCAGTTCTCTTTAATTGGCTTCTCAAATATTATTTCCTGGCTGACTCCGGATCCCAAATGTTATCCCTGAGTCATTCCTGATCTTCTTTCCTCCATTAAATGGAGCATAACCTGCTCTGTCCACACCCCCAGGATGACATAAGAAATGAATTTTTATCTAAATAGTTAATTAGGCAGGGCTTACAAATGATCATTTCAATATTTTCTTGGAAAATATAACTACTGATCTGCCTATAAGGCTAGAAAAAAGCTGAAATGCTTAGCGACAAGAACCTGAGATTACATTTTTATATTATTTTCCTTTTGCTTTTCTCCTGAGAGACTAGGGTTGAAAGAGAGAATAAATAGAATGGAAATGAGGATAAGTGGGAGGAGAGACAGAAGAATTTACAAGTCAGAAGGAATGATTATTTTAAACATGAGTTTAAAAATGATTGCTTAATTTTAAGTTGCTTATATAGCAATACACAACTGTATGTCTCCCTAAGCCCGCATTTGTCTTGTTTGTGTGGGATTTTGTGAAAATTCAGGAAAAGAACTGATTCCTATTTTCAGCTCAAGATTCAGAAACAATGGCAGCCTATGGATGAGGTGAATGTAGGAGTAAAACACCTGGGAAATTTGTAAATAATCTGGGGGACTTCAGTAACCTTGCGACAAAGAGTAGGGGAGAGCAATTATTAAGGTCTTAAGGACTGATTAAGGTAATTCATACATATATTCTGAGCCACTTACTGCATATTTACAAGTATATACCTTACTCTGAGTTCAAATAAAGTATTCATAAAAGTAAAATCATATTCCTTAAACAGTGTCCAAAATCCAATGTCTAGAATATCTATTATTCTTATAGGTATCAAAATAATGGCATTAACCCCAACTTTTCCCATTTTCAAGCCGTTTGTTACAAAAACCTCATTTATTAAGAAACCTACTCAATAGCAGTGACCATCAGAAAATCTGCTGTCTTCAGGAAATATTTCTTAACAACATAATTGCTTAAGTAATGTTGCGTTGCTTGTCTGCTTACTTTTTAAAAAACAGCATATAACCCAGCAATCCCATTACTGGGCATATACACTGAGGAAACCAGAATTGAAAGAGACACGTGTACCCCAATGTTCATCGCCGCATTGTTTACAATAGCCAGGACATGGAAGCAACCTAGATGTCCATCAACAGATGAACGGATAAGAAAGCTGTGGTACATATACACAATGGAATATTACTCAGCATTAAAAAAAATTCATTTGAATCAGTTATACTCAGGTGGACGGAACTGGAGCCTATTATCCAGAGTGAAGTAAGCCAGAAGGAAAAACAACAATATACTAACGCATATATATGGAATTATATATGGTAATGACAGCCCTGTATGCAAGACAGCAAAAGGAACACAGATGTATAGAACAGTATTTTGGACTCTATGGGAGAGGGCAAGCGTGGGATGATATGGGAGAACGGCAGTGAAACATGTAAATTATCATATGTGAAATCAATCACCAGCCCAGGTTTGATGCTTGATACAGGGTGCTCAGGGCTGGTGAACCGGGATGACCCAGAGAGAGGGAATCGGGAGGGAGGTGGGAGGGGGGTTCTTGAGGGGGAACACATGTATACCCATGGCAGATTCATGTCAATGTATGCCCAACACGATAATGTAAAGAAAATAAAAAAATTAAAAAAGATAAAAAGCAGCAATAGGAAACTTCATATTGTACATTGGGGAAAAACTATCACTATAAGAACTAGAAAAGAAGAAACTTTTTTTTTTTCTTTCTGTATCTTGGAATGCATACAAAGCTATCACTTTGTTTAGAATTCCCTAAATGTTTCTGGGGGACCCAGAGCACCATTAATAGAACTTACTCAAAAATTCCAAGTAAGGGAAGACTCAAATGTTCTAACCTGTAGAAACAGTGGGAGTTTAATAGAAGGTTAGCCATAAGTGCCAGCTGAAGTTCAGATAGTTTCCAAAAATACTGATCAAAAATAGTGTGTATAAAAAGGCATGAAGTTTTTTTGGTTAGTAGCCATTTCATGGGCAATCTGGGTTGATCAAGAAGGGTGGGAAAATTGGGAGACCAGCCACCTGAGATGAGATGAAGGAAGTGCAAGCCCTATTCACCCCCTAATCTTGTCAGAGACCCTATCTCTGAACCATTTTTATAAAACCCTCATCAAATTCCCCCAGATTGGGACACATAGTTTTTGAGGGCAGGAGCCCACTCTATCTCTCTTTGCCTGGCAAAGCAAGAAAGCTTTCCTCTTCTACTTTACCACCCTCCCCACCACTCCAAAATAAAGATGGGTAGGGAAAAAATGAATGATTAAGGTCCTACAGAAGGGGATGAAATAGACCATCTGAGAGACAAGGGCAGGAGATGTTCCCGGTGGAAGTTTCTCATCCCACTGGGTCTCTCTCACCCCATAAATACAGCAATAAAATACATAAATACAGCATAAAATACAGCAATAACACACACGTTGAGTTTTTCTAACAACTGATGAGGTAGAATATTTAAAAATTCATCCTGTAGTCATTCAGAGATTTTTACTGATTAGTCCACATTTATGTTTTTCTGTCTATAGAGTCATTGCTTCTCAATGCCATTCAAATATAAAATCTGCCCAAACACTTGTGAGAAAAAATATGCCCAAGTAAATGACGGGACTTAATTTCAAAGTGAGACTTAACATTTATTTCATTTGGCAGAGGGTGGAGTTAGCCCCCGTAGATTATGTTTGAGCAGAAGACTTCTGAGCTACTGAATTTCTGTTTTCCAGAAACTATTTACTAGCTTTAAGTTTTGCAGATTATAGCAGACAAGTTAGCAGGATTTTGAGAATTCCATGTTGGGAAGAAAAAGCAGCAGACTGCCTAGAAATATTGTCATCTATAGTGAGTAGAGAGATGTGGTAGCTGGCTTAGTGAAGGAAATTCTGAAAATGACCACACATAGACAAATGGAAGTTTAGGGATTCTAGCTCCATAACCTAACCCTGGGCTTCCCTGGTGGCTCAGACAGTAAAGAATCTGCTTTCAATTGTGGGAGACCTGGATTCGATCACTGGGCTCGGAAGATCCCCTGGAGGAGGGCATGGCAAACCACTCCAGTATTCTTGCCTGGAGAATCCACATGGACAAAGAAGCCTGGAGGGTTACAGTCCATAGGGTCATAAAGAATCAGACATGACTGAGCAACTAAGCATAGCACAACCTAACCCTAACCTATGATGTAATAAATGTTATGGCCCCATAGCATATCCAGTGCTTCTCAAACTGAGGTCCCTGAATCAGCAACATTAGCACCACCTAAACACATGTTAGGAATCTGTGTATTAACACAGCCTCCCACTGATTATGATATGGACTACATTTTCAAAACTACCACTCCCGGCTGCGGTCCCTGAACTCTGCTTCCAAGTTTATGTCCTGGCATCTTGGCCCTTGCTACTCAATAACAGAATACCATCCAGTAGGACACCTCGACCAATCAAATTCTCTTCCTCTAGAATTTAACCTAAGAAACACAAACACTGGAAAATCTGTGTCAGACATACTTGGATATAATGTGAACTGACATTTTAGGGCCTTGGAAGAACACTGGGTGTTGGTTTATTAACAAAAGTAGGAAAATAGAGCAGATACACAAAAAGATGAGAAAAGAGAGACAGATATAATTAAGTGGCCACTTTTTGTTCCTATATTTTTTTATTCTTGGTTTTGGCCTCATGTCATTTATGGCTGTGTTTTTTGTCCACAAGTTTGGTATGGCATTTCTGTATAAATGATCTATCCCACTCTCCCCTGTATTTTCATGAGCTTAGGTGCATTTCTCTTTCCTGTAACAAAATAATTCTAATACAAATGTGTGCATAATAGTAACCAGGTAGTTGTTTAAATAAAGGAAAATAAGAGTGATCAGCCGCTGAGTATGGCTAAATGGATTTGCAGTTAATTGGCGGATGCAATTATTTAAATGAACCTTTTCAAACACAAGTAAAATGCTAAAAGCAGACAAAGTGAAGATGTATACTTGGGAGCACTGGGGATAAGTGTTTTCTAATTAGCTATTAAACTATCCTAAGGACACCATTTCTAGTACATGTTCTAGTTGTTCTAGTTTAAACGAATCCCATGATGCCTTGGATATTTCTGGATGTAGCAGGAAAAAAAACCTAAACTTTTAGCTTGCTGCTTACCTCTTATTTGATTTTGAACATTTTATTTACCCCTTTAGAACCTGAAGACTTTTTTCCCACTGCTTACTGAAGAAAATATCTTAATTGCAGCATTATGGTAATGCAAGGGTTTTATATGTAGATGAAGTTAATTTAAGATAGCTCTGACATTGAGAGGTTTTCTTATAATATTTCTGTGTAACATTTACTTTAATTGGCATTTAAAAAATTTTTGTCCACACCATGAACCTGTATTAATATGGATGACTGAATTAATCAGAGAGTAAAAGGACAAATCTTTCTTAATGAAGAATTCCAAATAATAAATGTAGAAAGAATGGAAGAAATCAAAAATTGCAAATAGCACACTAGAGTAATAATGGCTGTAGGCAAGATCCACTGACAAATGATAAAATCAATGAGCAGAACTTTAAGGAGAAAAAGGATATTTACCTAGCCTCAAAGCTCCTTCTCCAAGTATTTATTAATTACTCTCGTAATCTTAAATATTTCCCAGGTAAGAATACTAGAGCGGGCTGCCAGTTCCTTCTCCAGGGGATCTTCTGGACCCAGGGACCAAACCTGTGTCTCCTTCCTTGTAGGCAGGTTCTTTACTGCTGAGCCACCACCCACCACCACTAGGGGAGCTCAAATTCGTTGATAATCTTCCCTTCTGGAGATGGAGCATAATGCCATTATGCATGAGACAGGGTTCTCTCCGTTAGTGCACTGGGATGACCCAGAGGGATGGGGTGGGGAGGGAGGAGGGTGGGGGGTTCAAGATGGGGAACACATGTACACCCATGGCGGATTCATGTCAATGTATGGCAGAACCACTCCAATATTGTAAAGTAATTCGCCTCCAATTAAAATAAATAATTTTTTTCTTTTTTTAAAGTGCAGTGTTGGCTGGACTTGGTGATTTCCTGCTCACAATTTCAGGATGGAAAGAGAAACAGCAAGTTTACAGAAGAGAAACCTAGCAGACACCACCTGAAAGAAGTGATCAAAGTCAGGTCACCAACAATTCACCTTGATATTATGTAACCCCAGATAACCATGCAAAAATCCACAACCCCAGTCTAATCACGAGCACCATCCCACAGATCCAAATTGAAGGATGTTACACCAAGGCACTCTTCAAAAACCATGAAATGCAAGAAAAGAAGAACTGTCACAAGCTGGAGAAGTCTAAAATGATATATTTCAATGAAATGTGGATCCTGGGAAAACAATAACAAAAAGATATTTGTAGAAAACCGATGAAATCGAAATAAAATCTACAGTTTACTAAATGTTAATATACTCATGTAAATTTGTTAGCTTTGATAAATACTCCATGATTCTGTCCAACACTTGTATTAGAGGAAGCTGGATTAAGAGTATATAAGAGCTCTTCATATTATCTATGCAACTCCTCTGTGAATCTGTAATCTACATTTCAAAATAAAAATATTTTAAAAATATTCTCTCTTTGTTACAAAGAGGAATCCAGTTCTGAAGACCTACTTTCACGACTGCTGCTATTAGAGAGCACAGCGGACTATGGGGCTTCTTTCTAAAACAATCCACCTTCCTTGGAACACAGGGAATTTTTTTTCCAGATATACTTGAATTCTATCTTGTGACAAACTACTGTTATGAAGAGATGAGTAGATACTATTAATCCATCAAAACATTTCAGTGATTTAAGTTTGTAGATTATACACAAAATATTCAGTTTTTTCCAAAATCTTTGAGGCAACCTTAGTTCCCTGAATTACTCTCTTTGGCCACATATTTATCCTCTCATATTTCTTTCTTAAATTAGATGTGGAATTTTAGATACACTGCTTAGGTTCTGTGGACCATGAGATCCTTTCAGATACTATGAATATTAGATTCTGTCTCCCCATCAATAATACATTGCTATGTCAAATGATAGATTTTTCTGTAAAATAATGACAGTTACTTCATGAGACTAACAAAGTAAAAAAATCATAAGACTCTTTATCTCAATACAATGAAGTATGCATTTATACCTCTGTGATATCTGGTTTTTATATGCTGAAGGGTTTCAAGAAGAGTTTATTAATAGATGAGACATGACTCTTTCCCCTGTGATAAGACCTACTAGAGACTTTATAGCTTGATTGCTTGATTTAAAAAACTAAATTAATTTATGCATTTATTTATTTTTATTATTTTATTTTTAGTTGATTTTTTTATTATTTAAAAAGACAGGATGTGTATGCAATATTTTCAATGCCTCTAGAAGAAACCACATATAAATGAAGAAAATAAAATATTTTATTTATGCACACTGATCTATGTAGAAAGTGGAATATTATATTTCAGATTCATTGGGGTCTTAGTTTTTAAATATTTTGATAAAGCTATTTCTTAAATTCTAATGTTTACCATCAGTACTATCAATACTGTTTTAGCTTATCATCTCAGATGGCTGCATCTAATATATCTACATCTCTTTTAAAAGTAAATATGAAAAATAGACAGCAAAAATTGTTTGGCTATTGAAATTTTCATGTAATTACTTTAGCAATTATTAGAACATGCACTGGAACATAAAACAAAATAGGAATAAATAAGATCCCCAAGATGTTTGTTCACATGTGGGGAAGGATGGAAGTCTTGAGTGAGCCAAAGACAAGGCTGACATGCGAACACAAGCCCAGCTCCCTGGGTAAGTGGTCAGGATAGTGGGTCCCCACTTGTGCCTTGTGAAAGCCTTCCTAGAAAGCGAGACTTAAGGATAGCCTCTTAGAGAGGAGCAGAATTCATCAGATTGCAGAAAAAGCACTGCGGCTAGAAAAGACATTCCAAGCAGAGAAGCTCATTTATGCAGCATCATAGAGGCATGAAACAAACAGAAAGGGAGAATGAGGCAACCCCAAGCCCTTCCTTCTCTGGGTCTGCACTTGAGGGTGTGTATCCTAGAGCAGAAGGTAAGAGATGAGCAGGGGAAGCTGGGGTGGAACCACATCATGAGGACACAGTATTACTCATTTTTCAAACTACTGTGTTAATTAAAAGAAGGGCTTTATTTAGCATGTGAAATTGGTCACCTTATGTTTCTCATATTTGTTGTGAGGGATAAGGGCTGCAGATAGCGAAGAATAGGGTCTGGTGGAAAGTAGCATTTAACAGGCAAATAGGAAACGTCAGGGGCAGTTGTTCCTGCTATTAGCGCTGCTGCTATCATCATCTCATGACCATGTAGCAGGAAGACAGTAGGCACAAATTTAAGCAGGAAATTAACACGGTCTTATCTGCGGTTTCAAGAGTGATGTGTTTACCCCATTGACTCTGTTACTGGCTATCAAATGCTTTATTTTTCTTTGTTTCTCAAAAGCTAGGGTCATGGAAAACAAAACACTGAATCAGCCTAATTCTGCATTTGAAAACAGGTATCTATGGGGGAACAAGCTTCTCTTTCCTCATTTCAAGCAGCATCTTCTCTACAATCTTCCTTCGGACTCTTTCTTATCACTCTACCTCTGACACACACTAAGCTTTCAGTCCCATAACCTCTGTTGTCCGCATTTTCTCTGATTTTTTTTCTACCCTCTCCAGTCCGACCACAGCTATTCCACCCCTCCCAAAATACAAAAGCTGGTTCTTTGAGAAGATAAATAAAATTGACAAACCATTAGCCAGACTCATCAAGAAACAAAGGGAGAAGAACCAAATCAACAGAATTAGAAATGAAAACGGAGAGATCACAACAGAAAACACAGAAATACAAAGGATCATAAGAGACTATCATCAGCAACTATATGCAAATAAACTGGACAACCTGGATGAAATGGACAGATTCCTAGAAAAGTACAACTTTCCAAGACTAAACCAGGAAGAGATAGATAATCTTAATAGACCCATCACAAGCATGGAAATTGAAACCGTAATCAAAAATCTTCCAAAAAACAAAAGCCCATGGCCAGATGGCTTCACAGCTGAATTCTACCAAAGATTTAGAGAAGAGCTAACACCTATTCTACTCAAACTCTTCCAGAAAATTGCAGAGGAAGGTAAACTTCCAAACTCATTCTACGAGGCCACCATCACCCTACTTCCAAACCCGACAAAGATGCCACAAAAAAAAGAAAACTACAGGCCAATATCACTGATGAACATAGATGCAAAAATCCTTAACAAAATTCTAGCAAATAGAATCCAACAACACATTAAAAAGATCATACATCATGATCAAGCAGGCTTTATTCCAGGGATGCAAGGATTCTTCAATATTCGCAAATCAATCAGTGTGATACACCACATTAACAAACTGAAAAATAAAAATCACCTGATTATCTCAATAGATGCAGAGAAAGCCTTTGAAAAATTCAACATCCATTTATGATAAAAACCTTCCAAAAAGCAGGAATAGAAGGAACATACCTCAACATAATAAAAGCTATATATGACAAACCCACAGCAAACATTATCCTCAATGGTGAAAAACTGGAAGCATTTCCCCTGAAGTCAGGAACAAGACAAGGGTGCCCACTCTCACCACTGCTATTCAACATAGTTTTGGAATTCTTGGCCACAGCAATCAGAGCAGATAAAGAAATTAAAGGGATCCAGATTGGAAAAGAAAAGGTAAAACTCTCTCTGTTTGCAGATGACATGATCCTCTACAGAGAAAACCCTAAAGACTCTACCAGAAAATTACTAGAGCTAATCAGTGAATATAGTAAAGTGTCAGGATACAAAATCAACACACAGAAATCCCTATACACTAACAATGAGAAAACAGAAAGAAAATTAAGGAAACAATTCCATTCACCATCGAAACAAAAAGAATAAAATACTTAGGAGTATTTCTACCTAAAGAAACAAAAGACTTATATATAGAAGACTATAAAACACTGATGAAAGAAATCAAAGAGGACACAAATAGATGGAGAAATATACCGTGTTCATGGATTGGAAGAATCAATATAGTGAAAATGAGTATAATACACAAAGCAATCTATAGATTCAATGCAATTCCTATCAAGCTACCAGAGGTCTTTTTCAGAGAATTAGAACAAATAATTTCACAATTTGTATGGAAATACAAAAAACCTCGTATAGCCAAAGCAATCTTGAGAAAGAAGAATGGAACTGGAGGAATCAACCTACCGGACTTTAGGCTATACTACAAATCCACAGTCATTAAGACAGTATGGTACTGGCACAAAGACAGAAATATAGATCAATGGAACAAAATAGAAAGCCCAGAGATAAATCCACGCATCTATGGACACCTTATCTTTGACAAAGGAGGCAAGAATATACAATGGAGAAAAGCCAATCACTTTAACAAGTGGTGCTGGGAAAACTGGACAGCCACTTGTAAAAGAATGAAACTAGAACACTTTCTAACACCATACACAAAAATAAACTCAAAATGGATCAAAGATCTAATCATAAGACCAGAAACTATAAAACTCCTAGAGGATAACATAGGCAAAACACTCTCCGACATAAACCAAAGCGGGATCTTCTATGACCCACCTCCCAGAATATCAGAAATAAAAGCACGAATAAACAAATGGGACCTAATTAAAATCAAAAGCTTCTGCACAACAAAGGAAACTATAAGCCAGGTGAAAAGATAGCCTTTAGAATGGGAGAAAATAATAGCCAATGAAGCAACGGACAAACAATTAATCTCAAAAATATACAAGCAACTCCTGCAGCTCCATGCTAGAAAAATAAATGACCCAATCAAAAAGTGAGCCAAAGAACTAAACAGACATTTCTCCAAAGAAGATATACAAATGGCTAACAAACACATGAAAAGATACTCAACATCACTCATTATCAGAGAAATGCAAATCAAAACCACAATGAGGCACCACTTTACACCAGTCAGAATGGCTGCCATCCAAAAGTCTACAAGCAATAAATTCTGGAGAGGATATGGAGAAAAGGGAACCCTCTTACACTGTTGGTGGGAATGCAAACTAGTACAGCCACTATGGAAAACAGTGTGGAGATTCCTTAAAAAACTGCAAAAAGACCTGCCATATGACCCAGCAATCCCACTGCTGGGCATACACACTGAGGAAACCAGAATTGAAAGAGACACGTGTACCCCAATGTTCATCGCTGCATTGTTTACAATAGCCAGGACATGGAAGCAACCTAGATGGCCATCAACTGATGAATGGATAAGAAAGCAGTGGTACATATACACAATGGAATATTACTCAGCATTAAAAAAAAAAAAAATTCATTTGAATCAGTTCTACTCAGGTGGACGTAACTGGAGCCTATTATCCAGAGTGAAGTAAGCCAGAAGGAAAAACAATACAGTATACATATGCATATAAATGGAATTTAGAAAGATGGTAATGGGAACCCTGCATTCGAGACAGCAAAAGAAACGCAGATGTATAGAACAGACTTGTGGACTCTGTGGAAGAGGGCAAGGGTGGGATGATATGGGAGAATGGCATTGAAACATGTTAATTATCATATGTGAAATCAATCGCCAGCCCAAGTCTGATGCTCGGGGCTGGTGCACTGAGATGACCCAGGGGGAGGGAATCGGGAGGGAGGAGGGAGGGGGGTTCTGGAGGGGGAGCATATGTAAATCCATGGCAGTTTCATGTCAATGTATGGCAAAACCAACACAATAAAGTAAAGAAAATTTTAAAAAAAATACAAATACAAAAAAAAATGAAAGAAACAAGCGGTCAAGCTAAAAGCCTATTGTTTAGAGTTTGGGCGAAAGAAAAGGGTCTGAAGTTGGGGTTCAGGCAGTGAGGACAGAAAAGCTATGGAAAAATGAGCTTTATTTTAAAAGTCAAATAGCTGTTCACCTGAAACAGTCACAACATTGTTAATCGGCTATACCCAAATACAAAATAAAAAGTTTACAAAGAATGAAGGTGAAATAAAGATATTTTCCTTACATTATAACCCAGAGGGATGGAATCGGGAAGGAGGTAGGAAGGGGGTTATGGAAGGGAACACATGTATACTCATGATGGATTCATGTCAATGTATGGCAAAACCAACACAATAATGGAAAGAAAAAAGTCTTTCCTGAATTTGTTACAATATAAAAATAAATAAATAATAAAACAAAGTCAAATCTAAATTAATAAAATCATTTTCTTCCCTTGGGGTGAAAATGTGGTCATATTTTAGGGCCGGGGCAGTGTGATCATAGAGAATAAAGAGTAACCTTTCAGTGAGGCATACTCTGTACACTTGTCACAATCCTCATTGGAAATTTTGTGAAGAGCTGTAGCTGGATCTGGATTCAGTGTTGGTGGTTTGGATTTGGTGTGCATGACAGACTGGATTACTGCTCCCAACTATTTGCTCAGCCCCTGCAATAGGATTATAAGGACTCAGCCACAATCATGTGAGAATTCCGGTTCATTCTGCAGGATGAGTAGGCATCTGGTCCTCCCTACCCTTTGCTTGGTTATTTACAAGCTTGGTCATTTACATTATTACACACTGCCCAACGGACATGAGCAGTCGTGACACAGGCTGTAATCACGGGGAAGCTCTGAATGTGATCGTTTGCTGTGTCTCAGCAACCCCCACCAACCCCTGTACTGTCTTCCATCACGCGATCCGAATGGTCCAGCTGGTGGCCATGTGTTCATTTCTCGGGTCTGAAACCAAAGGGCAAGTGAAACTGAGCTCGGCCAACCTGAACCCACCCTGCTGTCCTCATGTGAGCAAGAAACAAATGTTCTTTTCATTTGGTGGTTGGATGTTACTGTAACAAAAGAGATGACTGCCACAAAATGGCTGTGCCCCACTGACAGTATACTGTACAATCAACTCTGAAACTTATAATGAACTCTGATTTACTTTCTCCAGAAACTAAAATCCATGGGAGGATATATGGTCTCCAGTTTAAAGCTCTGAATCACATACTAAAGTCTGAAAAACCCTTTGGAAATCACAAGGGTGAATCTATTTAGAATACTTAGTGTGGTTTCTATATCCTAAATTTCCCAGTTACTTCATCTTCTGATTTATACTCCCTCTTCATGCCATTTTTTTCACTTGAAATAAAGTTAATTAGAATGAATACCTATTATATGTTGTGAGTTCCCTGAAAGCAAAAAATACTTCTTTATGCTATATGCAACTAGGTAGGAATATCAATCTTCAAAATGAAATTTTTAATTATTTTACACTTAATTATTTTGATATAAAATTATATGAGGAAAAGAGGTAAGTTTTAAAATTCAAGGTGATTAAAGACTGGGAGAAAATATTTGCAAATATTGGGAATAACAAAGCTTAATTTCTAAAATACATCATACAACTCAATAACAACAACAAATAAAAAACAACCCAACCAAAAAATGGGCAGAAGACATTTCTCCAAAGAAGACATACAGATGGCCAAAAGACATATGAAGAAATGCTCAACATCACTAATTATCAGAGAAATGCAAATCAAAACTACAATGAGGTAACAACTCATACCAGTCAGAATGACTATCTTCAAAAATTCTGCAAATAACAAATACTGGAAAGGGTGTGAAGAAAGGGGAACCTTCCCATCCTGCTGGTGGAAATGTAAATGTTGCAGCCACTAAGGAAAATAGTATGGTAATTCCTCAAAACAGTAAAGAGAGAACTACCATATGATCCAGAAATCCAATTTCTGGGCATATATAAGGTGAGAACTCTAAATCTAAGTGATACCTGTACCCTAATGTTCATAGGAGTAATATTTACAATAGCGAAGACAAGGGACTGATCTAATTGTCCATAAAAAGACAAATGGATGAAGATGATGAGATATATCTAAATGTATAATGGAATATTACTTGACCACAAAAAGAATGAAATAATGTTATTTGCAGCAACATGGATAAATTTAGAGATTATCATGCTAAGTGAAGTCAGAGAAAGAAAAATACTATACGATATCATTTATACATGGAATATAAAATATGGCACTAATGAACTTATTTACAAAACAGAAAAGGTTCACAGACATAGAAAACAAACTTATGGCTACCAAACAGGAAAGGGGGCAGAGGAGGGATACATTAGGAGTTTGGGATACATAAAATAGATATATAAAGAGGGCCTACTGTATACATGAGACTGAATCACTCTGATGTACACCAGAAACTAATAGCATTATAAATCAACTACATGTCAATAAAATATAATGATAAAATGTCAGGTGACACAATGGCTGATTTGGTTTATAACTGTGCATAGTCTTATATTTGTGCATATGAAAGACAAAAATCCTTAAAATTTCCTTTTAGTTAACAAATACTTTTTAAATCTATTTTATTTAAAATCTACATAAATCTATTTTAAATCTATTAAATCAAAGTTTCCTATAGAAAAGGTAAATATTTTCAATGTTATATCATACAATGGAAAGATAAGATACAGTAAAATATATAAGTACATAAATAAAATCAGGGCAGAATTACTGAATTTGGTATCTGTCACTTAAAATATTTATAACAAAATTTATTTATAGTCACAAAAATGAGCATTTTTTAAGGGTAAAGTTTTAATGAGGAAAGGCAATTCAATTATAGCCTTATGGGTTGACATCCTGTTAAAAAGTTATTTGTATATGCTAATGTAAGACTATGTTTTATATCACTGTGATGGTTCTATCTTCCATTTAATCAAATTAAGTAGTCCCAAAAACTAGATATCAAATTCTGGTTTCAGTTTCCTTCTTCTTTCATATTGATGCATAAGACTTGTTAATCAAGAATATCTAGTAGACAGACTGTCACTAATACAAACAATAAGCTAAATGACCCTTATTCTTTGTAAGAAAATGTGAGGTTTTTTGCAACCTTGAGTTCACTAAGTTATGATCTTGTTGCTGAAGCACAGCATGTAAGGTAATTTTATATTTGGTTACATACTTTTGAGGCATACATACTAACATTCCATCGAAGAGTATTCTCCTGAATCTAGAATGAATACAACATCTCCTAATTTTATAAATCTGAGGCCATCAAATATGATTCTTATCAGTCTATGACCAGCATAGCTGCCTACACGTATCCACCTCAGTCTTACCTCTCATGCAGAACAACCGTGGTGGGTACCTGCCAAGTGGATTACCTGTCTGTGCCAAGGCAAGGTGCCCAGTGATTCAATCACTACAAGCTGTGGTGAAACAGAAGCAGAAGCCATGGAGTAGGTGGAAGAGTTGCAGAGACTCTCGATAAGCGGGCGATGGTTGGGGAGTTAAAGCCATCTGGGGCACTGGAAAAGGTTGAAGGGAGGGGTTTGTCATAAACAAACCCCTCTGTCTTGCCCTCTATCCATGAGACTTTGAGAAAGTGATTAGCAGATACTATTCTCGCCAAAGGTCAGATCTATAGTGTAAGACCCAGGGTAAACAGGAAATTCACAATTATTGGGGGATGCTACAGTGAACCAGATGGAATTGTTTTGTTTTTTTTTAGGACCAAGATGCACGACTATAATAATTTGGTTAAACCTCCTGGGCAGTATTAGAAGCTTTACATATGCTGACTCACATAATTCTCCCAACACAAGGGGCTGGGAGACAGGCAAAGGTATTATCATCATCTCTTTCTTAATAGCTGCTGAAATGTATAATCAAGATGTTAATGGGGACTTTCTTGGCAGTCCACTGGTTAAGACTCCACCTTCCAATGCAGGGGGTGAGGGTTCGACCCCTGGTCTTGGAACTAAAATCCCACATGCCTCACAGCCAAAAATCTAAAATACAAAACTGAAGCAATAGCGTAACAAATTCAATGAGGACTTTAAAAACGCTCTACATTAAAAAAAAAAAAAAAAAACTTTAAAACTGAAAATAAATAAATAAAAATGATGTTGAGAAACCCATTAAGTAACAACAATATTTTAGGTTCACTTTGATATAGTTTGTTTCTGGTACCTAACATTCCATTTATACAGCTTGTGTTCCAGGATGACTACAGTATTTTATATCCACAAATGAATAAAATGCCTTGGAGTTTGAAAATGAAAACAGAATAAATCTTTTCAAATAATGAAGAGAAGCTTTCCACTGAAGAGCATCTGCATACACAGGCCTTTGACTCCAGTAGTATTTAAAAGTAAAATTTCTTATTTTTCCTTTTCTTTTGCCAAGAAGTATCTATCATTCCTTTTAATAAAAATGAGTACAATCTAAATCTTTCTTGACATTTCTAACCTAATGAAGGGACAAGGAAACAAAATGCTATGTTTCTTGTCATTTTTTTTCCCCAAAAGGCTTTGAAATAAACTTGTTCAGTGATGACAGCATAATAATGAAAAGTGTATAATGAAAACCGCATCCTGATGGGTTTTCACATACTTATGTGGAAGTAAGAAAAGCAAATCATTGTACGGCAGGGATGAATAGACTAAACCCAAAGTTAAAAATAAAGAAGGTAGCGCTGAACTTGCATGTATCAAGGAGAGATTCCTATTAAAAGGGACATGTGAGTAACCAAGAGAGACATGCCCAAAGTTATGGCACAAGCTGCCAGGAAAGAGATGTACGCAAGATCACATATGCCGTTTTCATACACCACACAAATATTTTCTCTAGTAGATATAGGATTTTAAAAAAAAGAAAAACAGCTATGTGCTCGGAGATTCATATGAAAGGATGAAGAATAAAATTTTCTCATGTCAGTTAAGAGATACGGATATAAATGGTAATTTGGAGATTTTTTTTTCCAGCAGTGGAATTAGATAAAATATCTTCCAGACTAGAAAACATAAAGATCTCCAGAATATTCTACAGCAAAGATAATACGTATTCCTCATCATTATACTAACTGAATTTACTAAGGACTATCAGTCAGACTGATCCCCTACTTGTTTCTTCATGATCTCATTTAGGACTCATTCCAAATGGCTGAGACTGTATAAACCATCCTATGTAATAGGAAGAAGTCTCAGAGAATCAAAGAGATTTTAACAAAAATGAAATCGCCATTGTTACAAAGTTCAAACTTAACATCTTTAACTCCAGTGTTCAACATTTGTATTAAATTCATTGTTAAGGACAATTATTTTGAACCTGTATTGGCATTTAGGATTTTCTTCAATTGTACACATATGTTGAGTATACACTCTGCTTTTGAACTGAAAATAATAAGCATCAACTTTTATTGAATGACCAGAGTACCCTGAGCAAAGCATTTTACGTGTTATCACATTTAATCCTCACAACAATCCCAATATATACATATTAATATTGTCCCCATTTTATAGTTCAAGAAACTGACATTTGAAGGAGTTAAATAATTCTCCCCAAGTCATATATTTTTCAAAGGGTTGACTGAAATTTCAGATATACTTATTTTGACTTCGGAAGGAGCAAATTTAGCCATACTGATGTTTAGCAGGCTTCTCGAAGGAACTGCCTTCCTATTTGAGTGCTTTCAGTTATGTATTTATAGTTTCAAATTTTGGAGCGGTCACTGAATTCTCCACAGAGTTTTAGACCAACTTTAGACTCTGATTATTTGAAAATATGTTGTTAAGTCTTATTACACAAGGAAAACATAATGTGTCATGATCACATACCTTACAGCAACACTGTTTCACAAATTCCTCCAAGATTTAGAAATGGATTTATGGAAGCCTGTCCTTCTAAAGCTTTCAAGTTAACATCTTAGGCCTGTTCATGGAATGAATTATTGCATCTCCCGAACTGTCTTTTTAAGTTAGCTTAGTGAAAGGTACAGCCAGTTTTCAAGATAATTTGGTGGCTGGAGGAAAGAAAATTTTACTATGAGCAAACAGTCAGGCTTGTGTGTTTGTGTTTTCCTGAAAACAATAATTACTGCTGTCTGGATAAATAGAGCTTATTTTTATGTGACAGCCTAAGTAGAATAATTAAATCTTTATCAACATAAATTATTATTTCCACACAAGCACAGGCATGGATTAAACTTTTGCTTCTTTAAACACACCTCATTTTGGTGGACTGAAGACACAGCAATAAGAGTTTGAAGTCTATACATACATTTAAATGCATTAACTCCCAATATTCTTTTCATATTCAAGCCATATGTGGATAGAGAACTTGTCTCTTTTATAAAATTCCCACTACTAAGGGCATACCAATTTACATGGTGTTAAAGACCTTTTGTTCAAATTCTGGAATTTCAGTTTTCTTATCCTTAATTCAAGAAAAGATATGTGCTTTGTCTATATCCTATGGTTATTGGGAGATAATGAGATAATACACATTTTAATTTATATAAGTAGGAGACATTAATAAATTATTAATTGATGAATACAGTTATGAATAATATTATCATTAGAGGAAGAGTTATTCCCTGAAAAATAACTCATTAAACCTTTACTTCAAGGTAATGAACTTTTCTTTATTCTATCCAGCTTTTATTTATTCATGACTTAAGAGTCTACTTTGCTTCTTCAAAGGCCTGCTATACCTTACAATATTAAATGTATATAAAACAGAACAGAAAATAAAATGCAGATAAAACTGTACTTTAAGGAAGAGAAGTGATGCATTCTTCTCTAGATATCCTTGATAAATTTCTATAATTGAACATAAATTTAGGCCAGGGGAGAATTGTGGAACCCAGGAGTTAGTACAGACTCCACGTTTGAGAGAATATAAAACTACCAAGAGGTGCTCAAAAAACATGTATTAAAAAAGGTGAATGACTGAGTGAGTTACCTGGAGAGATTCTACTCCATTTCAAGCCCCTTGACCTTAAATAGTAAGTGTAACATATCTTGTTAATCTTTATGCCATGGAGTGACATAACTGTTACTCTGCAGATCACATAATGGTCTTTCTGATGGGTATTTTGTACTGCCCTTTTAGAAACTAATTAAATTAAATTAAATTATAACCCCCTGAAGGCACTTCAATGAGGATTTATAAGACACTCTAGTTTTTAAAAACTGATTTCCATTTATCCCATTTGGAGAACTTAGATGAGAGATTAATTAATGTTTTCCTGAGACATGCTGCATCTCATTTGGGCAAATGTTTGAAAACAGTCTGGTTTAGTTTATGATTTGGTAATTTTTCAGGGCTTGCTTAATGATATGTATAAAGTTGACTCATGAACTGCTCATCAATTCTAACTATAAGACACAGCATCAGACCTACCAGTGCTGATTTGAAAATTGGGAGTCTGACCTGAAATTCTATTCATAAAAATGTCACACAGCAAGGAGGCAGTCTGGAAGGAGACTGGATGATGGCCAGCAGATGATTTCAGGGTCAACACGCAATGTCAGCGCCTACGGGAATTCTGGAGGTCTTCCCACTGACTGCACCTGCACAGTTTCCTTGTGAAAACTATGTCTAAGGGTTGACTGCAACTCTTTCAAGGTCTACGGCTGGTCATCCTTCTTGTGAAGCTAGTGGCTTTTTAATCATTGCACTTTGTTGTGGAATGGGGCTTTGCTTGATATTCATGGAATAAACAGACATCAGCAGAGATGGTAAAAAATTCTGAATTGAAAGTGGATCCCCAAGGTGCACTATTAACCATTTCCACAGAAAGCTGGTGCCACACAAAAATAAAATCAAGGGGTTAGTGGTGGAGGGGGGCTGTCATTGGGAGCACAGAAGAAAATCTAAACTTAAAATTCCGTGTATTCTAGCATTGCTAATTTAAATCTAATCACTGCTGCTACTCTCCAAATTTTGCCTTTGGCACCTACATCTTCTATGCACTTATCTACCCTAAATCTGGAACATTCTCCTGGAGATACTGTTGTCTGCTCAAGTATCACACTCTCACGTTTCGTCCTAATGCGTGAATCACATTCTTCCTATAGCAGATGCCGACGGTACTGTCAACTGAAGAAAACAGCATGACTTAAAAAGATGTGAGTTATGTTCTATCTGGGGGCCTTACTGAGGACCACAGCTCAGGACACAGCCTCTCAAAAAGCTCTGGAGCAACTGTTACCAAGAGGCAAGGGAGGTGTCAGGAAGTATAGGAGTTTTGTTGAGAAGAAAACAACAACAAAAAAAAACATGGTCAAATATTAAAAGATTACAACTAATCACACACACAAAAAAAACCCACCAAACATCTCAAATTAATCATTTTAGTTCTTTGCTAAGTATGGGAATACATATAAGTCTAAGCCCTCTGAAATCATTCCATAGCTATGCATCTCAACTATTTAAGGCCTGTATCCTGTTTTTCTCCATCTTGAAATTACCCTCAGCGTGGCTGCAGGGGCTGATAGCTTAATGATGGGAAACATTTCTTGTTTACCGAAATGGAAAGCAGCATTTTTATTTTTTTTGGTCCACAATACTGTCTGTGTATCTCACTAATGCAAAATAACAACTGTTTATTGCCAATCAGCTCATCAGCTCAGTCCTTCCTGTAACTGTAGGATTTTTTTTTTTATGTCTTTCCATGGTTTTCTCTTCAGTCCTTTAATTTTTTAAATCCCTTTTAGCGCCTTCATTTCCAACCTTCAGGCATATTTTATGCTGCTATTCCACCATCAAGGTCTTCACATGGAACTTAAATTCTTGATACCAAATTAGAACAGGTATTTAAATTACTAGAAAACTGTGTACTGACATAATTATCTCCTTATTCATCCATGCAACTGGAATGCTAACCCACTTAAATACTATACTTTTAAAACCCACCCTTCATTCCTCACACCTGTCTTATAGATGTTCAGCTACATTCTCTGTCCTTGACTAAGAGAACAGCTTTCTGAAAATAGCTACTGCAGAAAATACCTTTAGTACAAGGATGACCCTCTTTACAATACTATCTAGGGCTTATGATGATGGTAGAGTAAGATCTGATAGAATGCTAATAGAGAGGTGAATTTCATATTTCTCTTCTTTTGTGTTTCAACATAGGAAGCAAACACCATCACTAACACTCTTGCTTTTTAGATACAGTCAGACATTTTACATTTGAAACCATGATAGATTTCTATTGCTCTGTAGAGTAACTCATTTTCCCTAAGAATCTAGTATCTCAAAAAATATTTGTTCCTCAGAAATGTTAATAAACTTTTATGATCAAATGAGCTGGGTAAAATTCTGGGTTTGAGATAGATGGATGAGCATGGGTTATCTCAGAGCCTTTAATATGCTAATGTGTTTTGTGAATCACCAAAGGGTTTCAAGCTGCCCTAATATTGGTATTTCTTAAACACATTTCACCTCAGAAGTTCACAGCCTTAATTCTCCCTGTGGTGCATGCTTTGAAAAATTCTTGTCTAGACACTCGTTAGGATACAAGACTAATTACTCTTTGAACTCTCTTTCAAGTGTATGGCCTGAGTTCATATATAAAGATCACGTAACTTGTGAATTACTCCAAAACACTCAAGGTGCAAAGAGTGTCAGATTTGATTAATTTCTCTAAATTAGATTAATTGGTCCAAAATACCTACTTGATGAAATTAGCAAGAATCCCAATATTCATTATTTGTCATGACTATTTTTCTCTCCTTGACTTAACAGGCCAATGGTCAATAGTTTCCTGCCAGGGTGCCCTTTGTTCATTCAGAGTGGTGGCTTTTTTTGACAGCATTCCCTCCCTCTGGATCAACTCTGACTGCAGGGATCTTGCCTTTGACTCCAGTCAAGTGTCTGAAGGCTTCCCTGGTGGCTCACATGGTAAAGAATCTGCCTGTAATGCAGGAGACCTGAGTTCAATCCCTGAGTTGGGAAGATGCCCTGGAGAAGGATATGGCAACCCTCTGTGATTCTTTTTTTGTTTGTTTTTTTTTGCCATACAATGTCATGATATCACCATGGGTTTACATATGCTCCCCCTCCAGAACCCCCCTCCCTCCTCCCTCCCCTCCGGGAAATCTCGCTGCACCAGCCCCGAGCATCAATCCTGGGCTGGCGATTGATTAGACATATGATAATTAACTTGTTTCAATGCCCTTCTCCCATATCATCCCACCCTTACCCTCATCCACAAAGTCCACGAGTCTATTCTATACATCTGCGTTCCTTTTGCTGTCTCGTATGTTGGGTTCTCGTTACCGTCTTTCTAAATTCCATATATATGCGTTAATATACTGTATTGTTGTTTTTGCTTCTGGCTTACTTCACTCTGGATAATGGGCTCCAGTTTCATCCATCTGAGTAGAATTGCTTCAAATGAATTTTTTTTTAATGCTGAGTAATATTCCATTGTGTATATGTACCAGAGCTTTCTTATCCATTCGTCAGTTGATGGGCATCTAGGTTGCTTCCATATCCTGGCTATTGTAAACAATGCAGCGATGAACATTGGGGTACACGTGGCTCTTTCAATTCTGGTTTCCTCGGTGTATATGCCCAGCAGTGGGATTGCTGGGTCATATGGCAGGACTATTTGCAGCTTTTTAAGGAACCTCCACACTGTTTTCCATAGTGGCTGTACTAGTTTGCATTCCCATCTCTGTTATTCTTGCCTGGAGAATTCCATGGACAGAGGAGCTTGGCGGGCTACAGACTATGGGGGCACAAAGAGTCAGACATGACTGAGCAACTAACACTTTCACTTTTCAAGTGTCTGAAGGCCAGCGGTCCACCTCCTCAAAAGTCCTGTCTCCTCCTTAGCCACTCAAGTGGATACCATTTTGGACCATCTGATTCTCATCACCATGGACAAATCATCCTTGTCTCTCATGTTTTGGGTCCCAGTTCTCTTTTTTCTCAAAATACCAGCCTTAATAGTTTGCCTTTGGACATTCAGCTTAATTGCTATCTTGAGCTACTATCTACATCTGACTGTACAACCCTACAACATGAAAAATCTGTTAACTCCTTACAGAGGCAGGGAGCTTGGAACTCCTTCCTGTAAGGTGAAAACAAAGACACAAATATCACACAATAAAACATAAAAAAATTATTAATAACTTCCTAATAACTCTATAAAACAATCTACCTTGGGGTAGTTTGTATACAATGTGGTGAACCCCTTCCAGATTCACAATATCTAGTGCTAAGAAAATCCCCTAGTTTCTGGGAGAAGGAAATGTTTGAAAGTTTGATTCATTTGTTGCCTTCATTGGCTAAGCATAAGATTGATATTAACCCTGCATTTAAGATCCCACAAAAAGAAAATCTCAACATCAGAACATTCAAAGATATACTTCCCATTTCTTGCTGTTAATTTTTTTTTTTGCAGTATAACCTATTCACAGTTGTTGCTATCTTGAGAATATTATTTTAAAAAAAAAGAAAGGAAGGAAGGAAAACCATTAAAATATAATTAACTATGTAGCATTCCTATTTCAAGCAAAGGATTTTTTTCAGTCAATTCAGATGAGACAATTCATTCCATAAAAGATAATTCTTATTTATTTTAAAAATTGTAAGCAGATTCTACCATATAAATGCCATTTTCACTAAAATTTTCCACTCTTAACACAATATGAATAAATATTATTCAGCATATTAAATCATAATGGATAAAAATATGTCTCAAATTTTCTAAAAAGCACTTAATTTCATTGGAGAAATTATTTTG
The DNA here is from genome assembly GCA_007570785.1 of Antilocapra americana. Lineage (NCBI taxonomy): Eukaryota > Metazoa > Chordata > Mammalia > Artiodactyla > Antilocapridae > Antilocapra > Antilocapra americana. The sequence continues at coordinate 4,774,279 of ML660786.1, forward strand.
GTCATTTGGCTCTTAATTCTAATTAGTTCTTGGTGAAATAAGTAGGCAATTATTGAGTAATTGAAAATTAGAATATAAATAAAAGTTCTTACGATTAGGCTCACAATTGATAGTAATAGTATTTTTGTGAGATGTATAGCAAAAACTGACACAGCACATGGACTGAATGTTGCACACAGGTGATCTAGAGTCCTGGGATTAGTAACGTTTTATAAAATATGCTGAATATGAAAATGGGTAGAAGGACCATTGACTCCTTCCCAAATATATACAGGCACATAAGTCTTCATACAAACATATGAGTCAGAGAATAATTGATGGATAATTAAGGTAAGTCTAGACTTGACTCTACAAAAACCTGACATTAAAGCCATTGTTGAGTTTGTTTCAATAATAAAGTAAAAGTGGCAGAAGAGAGAACAACTCTATACAACTTATTCCTCTGATGCAGAACCATTTCGTTCTGCCTCTGCCCCACTGGCCTTGCTACTGTGGCTCACTCCCGACTTGTAACTGGCCGAGGGCTTTCTCACGCAGTCATGGTTCAGTTCAGTTCAGTTCAGTCGCTCAGTCGTGTCTGACTGACTCTTTGCGACCCCATGAACCGCAGCAGGCCAGGCCTCCCTATCCATCACCAATTCCCGGAGTCCACCCAAACCCATGTTCATCGAGTCGGTAACGCTATCCAGCCATCTCATTCTCTGTCGTTCCCTTCTCCTCCTGCCCTCAATCTTTCCCAGCATCAGGGTCTTTTCCAGTGAGTCAGCTCTTCGCATCAGGTGGCCGAAGTATTGGAGTTTCAGGTTCAACATCAGTCCTTCCAACTGTGCCTGAAAACACCAAGCTGAAAGCTTAGGAGAGATAATGAACCCAGGGAGAAGCAGTAGCTCCTGAGAGTGAGGTATAAATACCCGAGGAGCCCTCATGTCCCAGAGGAGGTAATGCTGACCCAAGGGTCTCACGCCGATTCTGTTTCCCAGCAAGATTAAGGCACAGATACCTATAGTGACAGCTGGCTGGATAACCCTTTTTTGCTGCCTTCCCTTTCTGAGCTCACATCCCCACTCCTCTACCAAAGAAATCACCGAGCCTGGAATCTTTGTATCACAGCCTGCTTCTAGGAGTACACGATGAAGGTGATGTTCCAAGAAAACGTCAAAAGCAAGTCAGCTGGGATAGTCTGGATTACCTCTCCATTCTCAGGGACTGAAGAAGAAAGGAAAGAAAATCACTGTCACTCATCTCTCCGCCTTTCATGCCAGCAAGGCTGCTATGCACAAATAGAGAAGAAAAGGGAAGGACAGAGAGGAGAAAAGGAAATCAAGTGAAACTACTCTAAAGCTCACTTTTTTCCTCTGGTCTCTTTTACAGCTTTCACCTCATTAGTTTTTGTTTGTTTGTTTTTGTGGCAAAGTAACGGTTTATACTGACTGTGGGGCTTCCCTGGTGGCTCCGTGGTAAAGAATCCACCAGCCAAACTTGTGCAGGAAACACAGGTTTGATCCCTGATCTAGGAAAATCCCCTGGAGAAGGAAATGGCAACCCACTCGAGTATTCTTGCCTGGGAAATCTCATAGATAGAGGAGCCTGATGGGCTACAATCCATGGGGTTGCAAAGAGTCAGTGACTGAACAACAAAAACGGGGGTTTATCGCAGGGTGTCAAGTAAGGGAGGAGGAGGCAAGCTTGGGATCCACTCCAAGTTAGTGTTTGGTTGGTTGGTTGGTTGATTATTTTTTTTTTTTTTGGAGTCTAATTGCTCTGCAAGGTTGTATTCATTTCTGCTATACAACACCGCGAATCAGCCATGTGTACACATATATCCCCTTCTTCCTGACCCTCCCTGCCACTCCTCTAGGCCATCAGAGCATGGAGCTGAGCCTCCTGTGTTACACAGCCGTTCCCCACCAGCTTTCTGTTTGACGTATGGTAGTGTATATACGTCAATGCTACTCTCTCAATTCAGCTCAGCCTTCCCCTTCTCCCACATGTCCCTTCTCTAACCCTGTGTCTCTATTCTTGCTCCGCAAACTGCAGCACTATTTACAGTAGCCTGATGGAAGTAACCTAAATGTCCACCGACAGATGGGTGGATAAAGAAGATGTGGTTCATGTATGTGATGGAATATTACTGAGCTGTGAAAATGAATGAAACTGGGTATTTATAGTGATGTGGATGAACTTAGACTGAAGTCAAAAAGAGAAAAAACAAAAATTTTACATTAACACATATGTATGGAATCATCTCATATTTTCTATCCACAGCCATTTCACTGTATCTTAAGTGAAACAAGATGCCCCTAGTCTTTCCCTTTATCAGCTCCTTGTTTCTCCTGCTTGTACTTTTTGCTTGAACAGGTCACCCCAAAAAGGCCCATACTTTTCCCCACATGTCTGCAAATGCTTATTGTTTACAGACCCAAATCCCCAAGAAACCAACACAATATTAGGCAAAGACATGCTAAATATAAAATCAGGAAGGACAATGGAATCTTTCTCAAATATGGTGCTAAATGCTCAGAGTTTCTTAAGGAAACACTACTATATACGGAAGTGCTACTTAATGCTTCCAATATAGGTATATATTTGATTTTTCATAATACTCAGTATAAACTTAGGTGTGAGCTTCCAGTTCTCGTAGATCATGCTCTGAAGAGACTTTCTGTTTCTAATTTAATGAATTGTTGCTCTATCATGTTTTAGAGTGACACCTGGTTTGCTATGAGACTTGAAAAGCTACTAGTTACAACATGACAAATTCAAATTGATTTTGAGGTAAATAGTCATGTTACGGTCTATTGTTGACTTCAGAAGATTAAATTCTAAGAGCAACCCTTTAAGAGTCTAACTATGGAAAAGTTTTCCAGGCCTAAACTGTGGTCTAAGCTAAACTGTAAACCACTTTTCTTGGAAAAATTTTAAAAAACATTTCTTCGTAATAACTGCAATATCTTATTACATTGACTTGATAAGATTCTTATATAAATTTGTACAGGATGATTCAAGATGACACACTCTAACACGTGAAGATTAAGTTCTATAACATATAACCCACAAACTGATCACATTACTATTACTATATAACAGAGTGAAGGAGGAAGCAATTAATCAGGCTTTTATCTGTCTGCTCCTATGGGACCCTAAGGACCAATGTGGTAAAAAAACAGCACTTTCCATAATTTTGCCTTGTATCTCCAATGTGTTTTATAGGGTGAGCCACACAGGAGCAGAATAAGTAAGTTTTTGACTGTATAAATTAATACATGCATAGGGTCATTAGGAAGACAGAACAGTTGTCAAACAAGATTATGCCTTGATTTGAAACTAAAATAAATAACACAGAATCTGCCCAACAAGATGAGAAGTATTTAGCAACCAAACCCTAGAAATAATAGTTTTACAGGCAAATACTGGAGCTACGTAGTCTCCAAAAGAGACAGGATTTTGGCCCAAAGACTCAAGGGTCTGTTCAGTTCAGTTCAGTTCAGTCATCCAGTCATGTCCAACTCTTTGCGACCCATGAACTGCAGCACCCCAGGCCTCCCTGTCCATCACCAACTCCCGGGGTCTACCCAAACCCATGTCCATCGAGTCAGCGATGCCATCCAGCCATCTCATCCTCTGCCGTCCCCTTCTCCTCCTGTCCCCAGTCCTTCTCAGCATCAGGGTCTTTTCCAATGAGTCAACCCTTCACCTGAGGTGGCCAAAATATTGGAGTTTCAGCTTCAACATCAGTTCTTCTAATGAACACCCAGGACTGATCTCCTTTAGGATGGACTGGTTGGATCTCCTTGCAGTCCAGGGGACTCTCAGGAGTCTTCTCCAACACCACAGTTCAAAAGCATCAATTCCTCGGCACTCAGCCTTTTTCACTGTCCAACTCTCACATCCATACCTGACTACTGGAAAAACCATAGCCTTGACTAGATGGACCTTTATTGGCAAAGTCATGTCTCTGCCTTTCAATATGCTCTCCATGTTGGCCACAACTTCCCTTCCAAGCAGTAGGCGTCTTTTGATTTCATGGCTGCAGTCACCATCTACAGTGATTGTGGAGCCCCTAAAAATAAAGTCTGACACTGTTTCCACTGTTTCCCCATCTATTTCCCAAGAAGTAAAGGGACCAGATGCCTTGATCTTAGTTTGCTTAATGTTGAGCCTTAAGCCAACTTTTCCACTCTCCTTTTTCACTTTCAGCAAGAGGCTTTTTAGCTCCTCTTCACTTTCTGTCATAAGGGTGGTGTTGTCTGTGTATCTCAGGATCTTTTAGCAACTGTATTTCCATAGCCAGATGAACAAAATATCTGAACTACAAACATATCTCAATTTCAAGCTCATGGGGCAATGTGTAGGTTTAATTTCATCTTCTATTTATCTTTTCCAAAGGAAAAATGTACAAGTCATGCAAAAAAACAGAGGTTTTTTTGTTTTTTGTTTTTTTTTTTTAGTAAATTGATCATTGGTTTTTCTTTTATATACTAAACCTCTTTTTAACTTGAACCCTGTAAATCCTTTCATAAGTAAATTCTCAGATTTAAATCTATGGGACTTGAGTCCAGACCCAGAGCAGTGGAAAACCTCTCTGGAAGCCTCTTGAGAGATCGTCAGTCAGACTCTTTCTAGTTACGTGAACCTTTTATTTTTCTTTTTAGCTGCTAAGTTATGTCTGACTCTTTTGCAACCCCTTGGACTCTAGATTGCCATGTCCTTCTGTCCATGGTATTTCTCAGGCAAGAATACTGGACTGGGTAGCCATTCCCCTTCTCCAGGGGATCTTTCCAACACAGGGATTGAACCCAGGTCTCCTGTGTTGACAGGTGGATTGTTCACCACTGAACCACCAGGGAAACTTTAGTATTGGGATAAAAACTACTGGAGAATAACGAAAATTGTTCAACCTTAGAGATACTGGGAAAAGTAAGAAAGTTAGAAAATAAATCTTTTTTCTAGCATCAAACTAGCTCTGTTTCTAAACCAGTCCTCTCCCATTCTACATGAAATGCAAAGAAAATTATAGAAAATGTGAAGCCTAAAATTGTGTTAAACGTACAGCTCTTAAGTTCCTTCAGCATAAATGACCATGATAAATACCACGTGATCCCAGCCCTCAGTGCATTCCCAGATACACACCATCTGAGCAATTAGACCCTGGTCTATAGCCTGTGAATGTGGTCTAGTGGGACAACTTGGCTTAAAAGTTTTCCTACTTATTAATTAAATCTATCAGATCTTGTCTTGAGGGGTTCAGTGACAAAATAGGACACTTAGACAAAGGGATGCATTTTCTGCTGATTATAGTTATAATAATAACAGAAAACAAGTTTACTCCCCCGGCTTATTAAGAAGATTTGCCAGGCCCTACTCCAGGGAATCTTTCCGACACAGGGAATCAACCCTGGCCTCCTATATTGGCGGGTGGATTTTTTACCACTAGCTCCACCTGGCAAGCCCAACCTTAGTTTTTGAATTGAGATCTAGAAGTACCCTATTTCTGTATTTCTATAACAGTCTATTGCAGGATCCGAATTCCTAGCTTCCTTTACCCATATGTATCTTCAAAATTTCTCCATCACTTGAGATAACCTTAGCTAATCTATATTTCTTGCAATGAAAGAGCTTAAAGGACCTTGTATTTTGAATCCCTATCTCCTGCATTGGCAGGTGGATTCTTTGCCACTGTGCCACCTGGGAAGCCCTTTAAAGGACCCACTAATTGTCAACTATTGAATGCCCAAAATGTTCTAGGACCTTTAAAATACATTAAATATATTAAATTATTAAATATATTTAAATTAACTTATTTAATCTCCATAGCCACACTGCCAGGTGGTACTTACTTTCCATGATGGGTTCGTATTTATTCAGGTAACAGCAGTGGAGCCAGTGCTCAAATCCAGGACTACAACACCCTGAAGCCCAGCTATTACACATCAGTTACAGCCAGTCACTGCCATTGTTTAAAACTGTTTTCATTTTCATTCTCTGAATCCTTTTTCCTTTATGCATCCTAAGAAAACATTTTAAAGCATCTTTGTCTGAAACTGCAGCATAAGATGCTGATGAACATGGAAAGACGAAATGTGATATTTTCTGTCATTTGGTAGCAGGGAAGATGGAATTTCTACTCAGATGCCAGGATATTCTTCAGTCAAGGAGGTAAGGTGCTTGCTTCTGAGGTTGTTCAGTGACATTTATGCTTGCCTGCTCCTGCCAGGGTCACTCTAGAGCAGAATCCTTGTGACACTTTTGGTTAAAACAAAATCTCTAACACCAGATCTGAATCCTCACCTCTGTTAGGTTTAGGACCTGGGATGCCCTTAGCTACAAGTTAGTGTATCCTTTGATTTCACATGTGCACCAGTTCTTAAACAGCAAGTTTAATCCATGTTTTTATTGGATCAAAACTCAACAGGGTATTTCATATGCTTCGAGGAAGGTTCATTTAATCTCCTTTTCCATGGAAATTGTCATTTGGAAAAATGCCATTTATTCATTTTGTCTTTTACTACTGTGTTTATTTTTGTTGAATGCCTGTGAGAGATCTTTTGCTTGGTAGTTTAGTAAACCATACCCAAAATATTCATACTTAACCTTTACTTGTTGAATTTTATTTCCCTTGTGAGAAGAATGATTTTCCAAACCAGGATTAAAAAAAAAAAAAAGGAGCTGCAACCAAAGAAAAAATTTAAATATTGACTCTGTGTGTTGGTGTTTTTATTTTTTTAATTGAGAACTTTTCTAAGTTAAAAAAAAAATCCTTCCTTTACGCTAGAAAAATAAACTCTAGTGTAGAGAAGTTTATTACTGAAAAGATGAATATATTAAAGAGCAATAGCAGTTTGGGAAAGCAGAGCAATTTTAGGAAGTTTTCATAGTAGGGACTGAATAAAAATGTATAATGCAACACATTATTCTTTTTCAGGGTGCAGGATGCATCAATTCACTTATATTGCATATTATCACAGGTAACCCCGTAACCCAGGCTACACCACTGCTTCTCAAGGGCTTTTAGAAGGCAACGTTTGTGTTAGGCTGATGTTATTTGAACTGCTACCGAAATCAGAGGGATCCTCAAGGAATGGCTTCAGAATCCACTTCATGGAAAATTTCCCCCTGCCCAAGCAGTTATCAATTTAAGAATTAGACCTTTGAGGAAGAATTTATTTGGAGGAAAAGTTTCATGGCTTAAGAAGACAAACAAAGGCAAGAACACCATTGACATTCCAGCTCTTACAACCCAAAGAAGGGGGATACTGTATAGTCCAGGGACTACCCTGGGATAAACCATAATGTAACAGAATATGAAGTAGAATATATAGCTGTGTATAACTGAACCACTTTAGTGTACAGTAGAAATTAACACAAAATTGTGAATCAACTATACTTCAGTAAGATAAATTAAAAAATAAATAGAAGGGGGAAAAATTGTGTTGTCATCACTCTTCATTGAATTTTTCTTATTCAGTATTTCCATTCTCCACTACTCCATTTTGAAGCCTATTCAGCTCTTCTTTAAGAAAGTTTACCATGGACAGATAGATAGCTGAGAGATAGATAAATTTTATATGAATATTAAACTTTTTAAAATCATGTAAAATGGTTCAGTGATCTAATAGAGAGTTTTATTGTACTGATGCATGTGTTACTTGAAAGATAATTATATAAGATTAAATTCCTTTCCTCAGCCAATCAGAAAAGAGATTCCGTTCATTTTTATGACCTCTAATAAACTTTGTAGATGAAAAATTGGGCTGTTAATCTCAAGTACAGTGACAGAAATAAAATATTATGAATAAAATTTTTCCTTGTGCTTCATGGGCAAAAAAATATATGGTCTATATTTACTCGAATCATTAAAATTCTTTAATCATTATTTATAAAATAAAGCAATAGGAAAATGGCAAGAAAATGATAAAACAACAAGGAAGTTGTATAAAGAGATGAAATGAAAATTGCATTTATCTAAGAGAGGAATTAATGTTGGTAATATTTCTATAAGGAACAGAATGCTATAGGACACACACAGGACCTGCTTTGCAAAAATAAAAATATAATGTAAATAAATATCCAACATGAATATATATTTACAATCTGCCCATCTGTCATCTAAACACCTGGAATATGTTAACTCGTTTAACATTTATTATAATTCAATGGGGTTCTCTACCATTGTCATCTCCAAGGAAGAAAAACCTGAGGCCCAATGAGATTAAGAAATGTGTTCAAGTCACATACCTACAAAGTTATGGGGCTAGAACTCTCATTTACACCATCCTTCCTACCAAGCAGCATTAAAAAAAAAAAATGTTCAAATTCTTTCTATTTCTCATCAGTTCAGTTCAGTCACTCAATCATGTCCAACTCTTTGCAACCCCATGGACTGCAGCACACCAGGCTTCCCTGTCCATCACATCCTGGAATTTACTCAAACTCACGTCCATTGAGTTGGTGATGCCATCATTTCTCATCATTTCATTACCATTTCTCACCAGTGTCAGGCAAATGTTCTCAGTTATCACCTGGATCTCTCCAGCTAGAACTCTATAAGCATTTTGGATGCTGAAGCTCTCAAAATGGGTCCCACCAAATTCCTCTTCTTCCCTTGACTATCCTGTAAGGTGGAGGACAGTGGTGGGAAAAAGCTCCTTCTGGTGTAGAGAATATAGCGGTGGAGTATGACTGGTAAGAAATGTTAAAAAAAAAAATGAATAAGCAAACATGTAAGACCAAACTGAAACCATTTCCTTTTAATGGTTAACCATGCGCAGGCAATGCTCAACTATGTCACTGATAAAATACTCTTTTTCTGAGACTGACGGCTCCCCAGCCAACTTCCCTTTCAAGGATTCTCACTGTCACTTATGTTTATCCTTCCCCACCATTGCTGATCTCATCAACAGTTGTGCCAGCCATTCAGCCAAAAACATAAGAGTTCTCCTGGAAGATTCCTCCTTCTCAATTAATTCCTGTTTGTTCAACAATTTAAAAAAAATGGACCCCCTTTGATATTTCTAGCATCAGTTCTCTGCCCTCTTCTGGCTATTTTTATGGACAGGCCTCAAGATCTCTAAGTAAACTCAATTTTCTCATTAATTACAAAGAAACACATGTGAATTGACTTTTCTAAATTATAGAAGTTTAGGAAAGACAATACAAATCACTTAGGATGTCAATGACCGGAGTCAACCAATATAACACTGTTGTACAACCTCCAGGTCATTTCTGTCCTCTTCTCCTCTGCCTTTCTGAACCTATCTGCCTGCTATCTGTATAAACATATTTTATAGAACCGGGCTCATACTTTATACATAGATTTGTTGAATTCATTTTTCATCATTTAGTATAAATAACTAGTAAGAGTGTTGGAGAAGATTTTTGAGAGTTCCTTAGACTGCAAGGAGATCAAATCAGTCCACCCTAAAGGAAATCAATCCTAAATATTCACTGGAGGGACTGATGCTGAAACTGAAGTTTCAATACTTTGGCCACCTGATGAGAAGAGTCGACTCACTGGAAAAGACTCTGATGCTGGGAAAGATTGAAGGCAGGAGAAGGGGATGACAGAGAACAAGACGGATGAATAGCATCACTGACTCAATGGACATGAGTTTGAGCAAACCCCAGGAGTTAGTGAGGGACAGGGTGGCCTGCATGGTGTGCTGCAGTGCATGGGATTGCAAAGAGTCGGACATGTCTGAGCGACTGAACAACAACAAAAAGAATTTTGAGATTAAAGGGCATAATGGGGTTTTTTGTTTGTTTCAGAGTTAAATTTCTTAAAATAATAAAATTAATATGTGCCTTTTGTTGAAAACTTACAAAATAAAAGGAAAATGTAAGAGTTACTCACAACCCCATGGCCATTGTATTGGACCTCAGACAAAACTGTCCCTTGTCACTTTTCACTACATAACTATTGTTCATGTTCTAATAAATGCTTGTCTCAGTCAAGTTTTGGGCTTCCCTGGTAACTCAGTATTAAAGAATCCTGCTAATGCAGGACATGTGGGTTGGAAAGATACCCTGGAGAAGGAAACGGTAACTCACTTCAGTACTGTTCCCAGGGAAATCCCATAGGCAGAGAAGCCTGGAGGGCTACATGCCCACGGGGTCCATCACATGACTCAGCGACTCAACAACAACAACTCAATCAGGTTTACCTCATCTCTCAAATTACCATCCACACAGATTCCAGGATGAAGAGTCTTTAAGTTTATAATAATTTATTTTATAAATTAACATAATGAAATTACCCTGTTGAACTGCCATGCCCTACTCTCTGATTTTACTATAGGAAGGAATTACCCCCAACACAACATGATTTTTCAGAAAGTACTCTCCCCACTTGATTTAATGTGCTTCACTCCTCAGCCACAGATGTAGAAGGAAGTCGTTTATTACACAATGTTGGCAGTTTAGTCGCTAAGTCATGTCCAACTCTTGTGACCCCATGGACTGCAGCCTGCCAGGCCTCCTCTGTCCATGGAATTCTCCAGACAAGAATACTGGAATGGGTTGCCATTTCCTTCTCCAGGGGATCTTCCCAACCCAGCGATGGAACTTGGGTCTCCTGCATTGCAGGCAGATTCTTTACTTATCGGGCTACCAGGGAAGCCTTGTTACAAGGTTATACAATGTTATATATACAATCTTATACACTGTTAGTAATCCCAATAGACTGAGTCAGAACCTGGGTGCTGTCTGAATTTGAGTTACCACAAAACAGAAGAGTGGGACCAGCTAGACCTTTTCTGGTTCAGGGAAGGATGTTTCAGGGAAAGGGGATTAGAGCAAATCTCTGAGATGATGGAGAGATTTGGGAACAAACAGAAATTCCTATTTCCTAAAAAGGATGGGATTAGATTATGAAGAGTTAAGGAGTCAAAGAAGTCAAACAAAAAAGAAGGAATTAAATTAGCAATGCATACATTAGTAGGATTTTCACCAGCAAGGGATTATCTGAAATTGTGTTTAAAAAATACCAGTCTAGGGACTTCCCTGATAGTCCAGGGGTTAAAACTCTACACTTTCAATGCTGAGGATATGTGTTCAATGGTTGCTCAGGAAACTAAGAGCCCCATCCCCCACACTGGGGGCCCAAAAAACAAACGAAAAAATCAAATGAGAAGGAATGTGAGGTTCCCCCCAAAAGGAAAGACATTGAGAGGAAACTCAGACGTACAGTAATAAGATCTTGTGAGCCTCCCTCCAAAAAACCTCTATGTTGAATAAATAAATAAATAATTTTAACCTGATAAAAACATAAAAAATGCCAGTCAGCAGCTGCAGGGCAGATTAGATTAGGCTACTGCTGATTTTAGGCAGCTGGGCCAGTGTGCTGCTGCAGTTCTCAAAATGTGACGAGGTTAAGGGACAGGCTAGCACAGTGACAGTTAAGTAACATATATTAGCCCAGACTGTCACCAGCATCAAAGCCTGAGCCCTACGTGTGTCTGCTAATTCCCAGCATCAGCCTAGCACGTGGGCACACAGGAGTTTTTGCCACAGTTTGTTATGCTGACTTAGATATTCATTTTCTTCACTTTTCCAAGATGAATGCTGGGTCTCATGTATGCCTGCTTTTGGACTTGTACTGGAAACTTGCTTTATAAACTGGACCCCAGCTGATTGCCACTTGCAGTCATGGTCATTTGATAGGATATCTGCCCCCTCAAAGAATTTATACACAGTAAAATAATTTGAAAATCATTTATACAGTAAATAAAATTATTTTAAAATTTTTCCTGAATAGTATATGGTTTTGAGTATTTTTCTCTATGTACCTTCTAAATGACACCTAGATTATTTTTATTTGCCATTTTTGGATGCAGTTTATTGGTCAAAACTGTCTTGAAACAAATTACTCATGTGTGTTCTGAGTTTTATTTTTATCTGTTTTGTTTAATTTCACTGTTGTTGATTGTTAAAAACATTCTATACTTTTTAAGCAGCGTTATAGATAGCTAAAATATTTTTCAGCCTTCAAAGCACCTTTTTAAAAAATGATTTCTTTTAATTTTTCCCTGCACACAATTTCCTAATATTTTTTATACTTTAGGTTTTGTTAAAAACAAAACAAAACAAAACTAATGGACTCCCTTAGCTTCTCCTTTCCATGCAGAATTTGAGTGATCAATCACTAACATAAAATGTTCATAAAACAAGGGCACATTTATGCTATTTTACATAAGCCTTGCCAATCCAAAGTCAAACTCAGTAAATTGTTTTTTTTTTCTTTTTTCCTATTGAGGAACAAACTCTATAAAGACCAAAATAAAAGATACATGGGTTATCTGATTCCAAGCTAAAGGGGAGACAATTATATTCCTTGATTAAAAAAAAGTTACTTATCACAAAAAAAAAATCAGGGCTTGGAATAATATATGATACTTTTATACTAAAATGGCTCATTATGATATTCTCTCAGAAGAATAATAAGCAACACTTTCATGCTTTCATTCTCCTCTTGACATAAAACTCTTCATTTCCTGGCCAGAACATGGTCTCTCCTAATTTGATGCTGTACCACAGATAAAGATGGATGAAACTCTCTGAAGGTCTGACCTTGCTGGGATCGAAATAATAAGTGTACTTACAGGAAGATGCATTTCCAATTAGGTGAAAGATTCTAATTTTACATACCTTTTGAGAAACAAAGAGCAAGGACCCCAAATAAAATCAAGAATAAAATTCTGCTGGACCCAAACTGGATTTTTTTAAAAGGACAATTTTAGTCAAAATGTTATTTTCCAGCTCCTAATGCTAATAGAAGGAAAATGCTTTTTAAATGTTTAGCAGATGTTTAGTGGTTTTATCATCATCATTATGAACAAGTTATGCTAAATTATGTAAATCTGTCTTGGAATGGAAGGCTTATATGTACTTAATATTCTTCACAACTATTTCTCTCCATTCAGTGTTAACGTCTTTAGGATGAACGTAAGGTGTTTAGCTTTTATTTATAAGAATACTTTACTGCAGAGTTTATTTCTCCCCTTTACAGAACTTTCACAGACACATTATAACCCCATGGACTGTAGCCGGCCAGGCTCCTCTGTCCACAGAAACCTCCAGGCAGGAATATCATCAGAGTGGGTAGCTGTTTCCTTCCCCAGTAAGAAAGGTAATCTTTCTTACTCAGGGACCAAACCCGGGTCTCCTGCACTTCAGGTAGATTCTTTATGTCCTGAGCCTTTAGGGAAGCCCAGTAACTTAACAAGAAGTGAAAATTTTGAATTATTCACAATTCAGTCTGTCTTACATTTCAACTTATGGCTCTTAAGAAGATGTATTCTTAATCTCCATGTCTGTCTCTAGTTAAGACTGCCAAAGTTACATCCTTACGCATCTCAGTCCTTTTCCATAAGAACATCACACCCCAAACTGAGCGTATCGGTTTCTGAAAACCTCCTCCTCCTACTCAATCACCCACTCATGCTCGAAACAGGAATACGGTGGTCTCTCCCACTGAAGTTAATCGAGTCCGGACATGCTACCCCTTAAAATGTCTTTTCCACGACCACTGGTTGGCATCTTGAGCTACAGCATCCCGTCTCAGGAAGAAGGCTGTGGCCCAAGCCCTCTGGCTTTCTTCCTTCTAAAAAGACCTCCAAAAAACTGAGTCAGAATCTGTGGATTGGGCATCACACTGCTAACCAAACATCCTGGCATGGAATATAAACATCTCCCCAGACTGCCTGGTTTCCAGTCTTGTTTCAGCTGCTCATTTTTGCTTACCATTCCCTCCACCTAGAAAGTCATCCTTCTAGTTGATCTGTTCATCCAATTTCTCTTAAACATTGAATATTTAGCTCAAGCAGTTTGTCTCCAAGGTAGCTTTTGTTTTCCTTCACCTTCTCTCATGTAACTACGGTACTTGACTATAATTCTTGAAGCAGTTTAGAGAAATGTGGACAGCACTATATTCTCTTTTTGGCTGTAGATATCTGGAGGGCAGTGTTGTGTTTGACCTTGTGCTGTAACTCAGAAGTGCCTGCATATCATGGCAGCTCGGTTATTTCTTGAAAGAATGAATAACTTGGGGTTGACTATTTGTAGATAATTTGGGCATTAAAAACAAGATCAGTATTCCAAATAGAAGTCAAAATCCATAAATCTTAAATCCAGCTTCTACCTCTATCCTTAACATACTTTAATACATTTTCTTTCTTTCTTCCTTCTGTCCTCTTTAGTTCCTTCCTCCCTTCTGTAAACCCTTAGAAGCCCCAAATATGCCTAGTAACATGCTTGCCACTGAGGAGGTATAAGTTATACAAGATCACCATCCTTTCCTTAAATGCAATGAGAACTTAATTTTCAAATTCTTTGACTTAAGGAAAATATGCATCTAACTGGCAAAACACAGTTCCTCTTTGATATGTCAAGAAATAGTACAGTGCTGTCTGCTCAGTCACTTCAGTCGTGTTTGACTCTGCTGCCCTACGGGCTAGGCTCCTCTGTCCATGGGATTCTACAGGCAAGAATACTGGAGGGGTTTACCATTTCCTCTTCCAGGGAATACAGTCCTGGATAGACATTAAGTTTGAAGAATTCCAGGGGAATCTGATATTCTAAAATGAATTTTATGTTAAACATGCTTTTGTGCTGTGCTGTGCTAAGTCACTTCAGTCGTGTCCAAGTCCTTGAGAATCTATGGACCCTAGCCCACCAGGATCCTCTGTCCATGAGGTTTTCCAGGCAAGAATACTAGAGCAGATTGCCATATCCTCCTCCAGGGGATCCTCCTGACCCAGGGATCGAACCTGCATCTCTAATGTCTCCTGCGTTGGCAAGCAGGTTCTTTACCACTAGTGCCACCTGGGAAGCTCCAAATATGCTCTTACAACATTAATTTCTGTTTAGTTTATTTCAGTAAATTGCTAGGTATGGAGAATTTTCGATGAACTGCCCATTTTGAGAGCATAGATAGGGTTTTATCTGGGAGAGACAGGATCCTTCATCTGACTGGTGATAAACATTGAGAGAAGCAAGATAGAAAGTTAATCCTCAGGTCTAAAGCTTCAGATTCCAGGTCTGAAAGGTTATCAGTATTTCTAACATCCACTACACTGGGGCATAAGGAAAGGGCTTGAAACTGGGGACAGCTACATCCTTCTGGACTTAGTGTGAATTGTTCCAATTATGGGCCCATGAGTGAGCCCTACTAGGGAAGACAGAAAGGGAGGCCACTGTGAGGCTCTTGTTGTTTGTGATCTCAGGGAAAAGGCCTAGAGGTCCTGTAAAGAAATGGAGTGACTCTGCTCAGGAAGGCTGATTCTCATACCAACTAATCAGTGCTTAAGAGCCAAGCTTATTAAATCCATGGTACAATTCAAGGCAAGTATCAATATGCCATCCAACAAAGACCTTTCAAAAATACTGTCTAGTGATATGCAAGCTTCCCTCTTGGCTCAGGGGAAAAAATCAACCTGAGCATGAGACTCAGGTTCAACCCTTGGGTCAGGAAGATCCCCTGGAAAAGGAAATGGCGACCCATTTCAGTATTTTTACCTGGGAAATCCCATAGCCAGAGAAGTCTGGCAGGCTACTGTCCATGCAGTTGCAGAAGAGTCAGACACAACTTAGAAACTAAATAGCAGCAGCCGCAGTGATATCCAAAACTATGATCTAATAGCAAGGCTTAATCAAAATGTGGGCAGAGGCTATGGAACAAAAGCAGCTATTCTCTCTACAATCCTAAATAAAATATTGAAGGGCAGGGGGAAGGTAGTGAGAAAATAACAATGGAGTAAAATTGTATCTCATGTTCTTTTCAGTTCAAAATTGCTTCTACTATGGGTGTGGTAAGACACAGCCTGTAGCTTCCAATAATCTCAAGTCTCAAAAGAAATTTCCTCAGATACTTAACACTGAGATTTTTAAAAATTAAAGTAATACTTAAAATAATGAATGAAATTAAAAAAATAATATAAAGTTCAGGCATGAGAAATATATTTATATTATTTAAATTTATGTTAATAAATTTCTAATTAATCAAGATAAATGTGCTAATTATGAATAGGCCTTCATCTTACACAATGGCATATGGATTATACTCAAATAAAACAAAACTATATTTGAAATCTTTGAATTGTCTATTTTGTTTTCATAAGAATAAATATATAGTTATTAATTACATAATATAATGCTCTAAATCTATTTTTTCAAACAAAACAAAATATATATTAGAAATCTTTGAATTGTCCATTTTGCCTTTATAATAGCAATAAATATATAGTTATTAATTACTATATATTAAAAAATACATAATATTATATATACAATAATTTAAATCAGTGTTTTCAAATTGGTTGTTCCAAAGGTAAATCAAAATCAAGGTAAAGAGTGGTGTATTTTAGTCAATGTTTCTTATATTATTAATTCATTTGGAAAAAGCAACTTTACAAATTAGATAAGTAATAACTGTCCAAATGCATATTTAATACAAATTACCTGCTGTGTATTTTTATATAGACACATGTAATACATTTGTATTTATTTTTAATTGGCTCCCTCATTCCAGTGACCCTCAACTAGTACACAAGTTCCATCAGCATGGCAGTTTTTTTCTCTTCTGTTTATGAATATACTCCCAATCTAAATCAGTTCCTGAAATATACCAAGCATTCAGTAAGCATTTGTCTCATTAAGATAATACATTTTTATTTAAATAGATATGCTTTCAAAATCACATGTTAATAAAAATATTGATTCAAGGATGAAAACATCTTAAATAGTGTATAAAAAAGTTTCCTTTATATTTATTGATAGTCTGTTAATCACTATATTAGATGCTTTGTATAGTATTATTCTATACCTTTTAAAATCCCCCCCCCTTTTTTTTAAAGAGTAAACTAAGTCTTGATCAGTTAGGGAAGCGCTATGGCTGAGACCTGAAGCTATTCTATCAGTTCCAAGCTCAGGTCCTTCCTGTGATGGTTATATTTTAAATGATAATATAGGGGTAAAGGGGGCTTACCTGGTGGCTCAGCAGTAAATAATCCTCCTGCAATACAGGAGATGCAGGAGTCACGGGTTGAACCCCTGGGTCAGGAAGATCCCCTAGAGGAGAGCATGGCGACCCACTCCAGCATGCCTACCTGGAGAATTTCATGGACAGAGGAGACTGGCATGCTACAGTCCAAGAGGTCACCAAGAATTGCACAACTGAAGAAAACGAGCACAACACACACAAATGCACACACACACACAACATTACACAAAGACAAATAATTTCAAGATAATTTTGTATAAATTGATGTTAGGCCTACTTATGTAATATCACTTTAGACGCTTGTATGTCTTGAGGTTTCATCTTTAATCTTTTAAGATTGTCATCAAGGATAAATATACACCTGTTATTTCATCTCAAAACCACACAAAAAATATGATCATATGCTATTTTGTCTTGACAAAGTCATCAGTTTTTACAGAATCATAAAGTATGAATTGCAATTAAGATATCATTCAAAGAGGCCAAAGTCAAAATAGTAAGATTTATTGACCTTGGCTGCCTGACAGCCTGCTTTGGACATTAAGAGACCAGGGATGGAGTCTCAGCCTGGCCACTAATTAGGTGTTATGACCTTGAGCAAATCGGTTTGTCTCTCTTGGGCTTTTGTTTCTTCATCTGTAAAATTAGGAGGCTGCCCTAGAACATTCTCTAAGGTTCCTTCCATCTCTAAAATTCTATGATCCATAATCTTTAGAGAGCACAGGCCTCTTCATTTTATCTTCTTTTATAACAACTATAAATCAGTTTCCAAGACTGACAGTACCAGCCAGAATTCGAAGGGACATTATTAGCAAGTGCTTAGTCATTAACTGTGTGAGTATTGGTCATGATACTTTAAAACACGCTTTCGAAAGCTCCTTTAAGTAATTCAAGAGTGAAAAAGAAAAAAAGTCACATCATTAATTATGCAAAGTTATGACTCCAGACTTCCCTGACTTTCGAAAGTTGTGGCCAATTCTAAGAAAAGTTGTAAAGCCTTCTCCCTTACCACTCTGGAAGTACCAATCTATCTCTGTTTATTCCATCTCCCATTCTTATAAAGATGGAAAGGTTTAGAGCAATTAGCAATTTGTATCTATTTAGTAATTATTTGTTTTTTACAGAAATGAAAACTTAATTACAGGGAAGTCTTACCCCAACCCACACATTTGCACTGAATGCTTCTTTTCACAAAGGGTGGGACAAAGAGTGGTTTACTTTATTCACAGTGATTTCAAAGGGTTGCATCTAGAGGAGAATCCTTAGCAGTGATGGAAGTGTCTGTAGTTCATGAGCTCCTATATCCAAAGCACAAGGGCTGGGCAGGGCAGAGTCAACCTTACAAAGCACTCCAGTTCCATTAAGGATCCCTCTGCCCATCACTCGTTCCTTAGCCTCCTACACCTGTGCCATCTAATGTACTAGCCAGGAGCCACCTACAGCTATTTCAATTTAAATGAATTAAAAGTAAGCAGAATTTAACATGCTCAGTTGCATGCGCCATATTTCAGGTGCCAGATCACCTTTTCCACAGAGTAGAGGACCTGACTGTGAGCAAGCAGAAGTCATGACAATTACAAAATGGTCAACATAGGAAAAGCACACAATTTTTTAAAACCTCCTAGCCTGCGTTTTGGAAATCTTTGAGAAACATTCTGCCTAGCAGGACTGGGTTGTATGTACAACCCCTGACCTGTCCTGTGGGCTGAGAAGTACGATGATGGGGTAGGCAGCCTGTTTCTATTCTGAAGACATGGCTAGAAAGGGAGGCAGGGGAGCAGGATACTTGGAGAAGGTGGCCGGCATCATTTGCCTTCAGTTCAACGCATGCATCTTTGGTGCTACCATTGAACTTATTCTGAGAAATGCATATACCCTAATAATCTATCTACTCATGCACCTATTAAGATACAACATTCAACCACTCCTAGGAAGTTCCCACATGTCCCTTCCCAGTCCATCTGTATCTCCCACCCAAAGGTAACCACCACTGTGATATTCTCCACCATAGATTAATTCTGTATAGGCATTTGTATGTTTGTTTATATATATTTTTTTCCACATGGACACATGCTATTTCTTAAATAGCAGAGTGAAGTGCTTAATTTATTAGAGAAAACTTTGGTTTGATCCCTGACTCTAACCTTATAGAATTATCCAACTTCCCTAAGTCTCACTTTTCTCTAAATAAATAAGGATAGTAGTAGCAACTACTGGGCAAGATTGTCATGAAGAATAAATGAGGTGATGGATGTAGACAAGAGGGTCGACGTGATACTTGAAACAGGACATATATGCAGCAAGTGTAAGCTTTTATTTTGATCTAATTGCAAAACTTTCAAGGTTCTTGTTCTCTCACCGACCTTTAAACTCCTTCCTCCATAAAACAGAAGATTTATCTAGATTCTTCTGTGAGTCAAGGTAAAGGGGAGTAATCGGTCCAGCTTTCTCATACTTCTAAATAAAAGATCAGGAGCAAGGAACGGAAGTTCAAAATGAAAGTCCATAAAAATCAAATTAAAATATAGTACTGATGACAATTCTGGTTCTTTTGATAAAATGTCTAAGCAATATCAAAACTGTCAAAATGTGTAACCCAGTTTTATGAGCCTTAGAAGAACTTCACAACAGCCATTCTCCAAGTTTTATTCTGCCAGTTTTATCGCTGACTGATCACAGATTTTCAATGAAAACAGTTGATGACATAAACCAACCTCCTATAAAACAACTCTAATACAAATCCCATTTTTACATAATACGATTTAATAGAACAGCTATTGTATGGAATGGCTAGTCATCAGGTACCTTACGATTTGAAGTGTTTATTCCAGTGTGGGAGGCAATTCCTTGGTTTGTTTGCTTTGAGCAAAAGAAAAACAGATTTTCAAGAAGTCAGTAAGCCTGGGGTCTGGGCAGCTGGGGGCAAAAGGGACTGGATTGCTAGGGTCAGAGTCTTTCTTGGCTTTGAGGTCACCCAGAGACTGGCATGTAGGAGAAATTAATGAGCCACACTGATCTGAAGTTGCTTCTAAAACTTAGGCTTCAGGAAATTCAAAGGAAAAGCAGCAGGGTGTTCTAAGGCATGTTTTTGAAGTAACTATTTAGCTGCAGTATCAAAAATGGTTCTGCCATAACATAAAAATGGCAAAAAAAAACCCCACAACTAGTTATCATTTCAAAAGTTTTATCATATTTTATATATTTTTTAATGATCTGGAAGAATCACCAGCAATGGATGTCTTTGGGGCAGATGTCAATGGGGGCTTTGGAACCCCTACCCCCAATCCACCATCCACTACCACCAGACTTCGGAAAAACAGCCAACACCTGTACTTTTTTTTCTGCAGGCTTTCTCTTGTCACTGAAGATAGCTTTTCTACTCACATGGTAGTCTGGAAGAGCCATGGAATTAACCCTCTTAGTTCGCATCAAAAACATTCTGGAACTAATGTGAGTTGATGTATATAGATGTCCCAGTAGCACTGCCCTCGAGTGGGGAGCGCTGAGGCATCAGTTTCATGCTGGTACCCAGTGCTTCCCTCGGGATTAACTGCCAGTTGCCCTTAGTAACTGCTGTCTTGGTAACAGCTCCATCAACTGGCCTCCAGCCTCCCTTCCCAGTCTCACTTCCCCACATCCCTGCCTCAATCTCCTTCAGGATTTTCTTCTAGGGACTTAGTAATTAAGACAGTCACTAACTCATATAAAAAAGTGAAAGATCCTTAATAAAAACAAGCATTATACTGGTAGGGCTTCCCTGGTGACTCAGCTGGTAAAGAATCTGCCTGCAATGTGGGAGACCTGGGCTCGAACCCTGGGTTGGGAAGATCCCCTAGAGAAGGGAAAGACTACCCACTCCAGTATTCTGGCCTGGAGAATTCCATGAACTTTATAGCCCATGGGGTTGTAAAATGTTGGACACGACTGAGCTACTTTCACAAACAAATAATGGCTGAAGACAGAAAGAAGGTCAAGAATTTGAGACTCACCCTCGCACAAACTCTTCTGACCTTTCTGGTTTGAATTCAATTCAGTTCAGCAAATATTTATCAAGTGTCTTCTAAAACAGAACACATTTTCCTTAGATATTTAACAAGGCTAGTATAAAAGCAGTGAATAAGGTAACTCATTCCATACTGGAACTTCAATGCATTTTACAAATTTTATTCAAAATGTACAGAAGTATTTTCCATTTTCACAAGGAGAATCCTCTTTCTTGGAATGACATTCATTCCAATCAATTCCACAAAGCTGCAATTTTGTCAGAATCACTTATCCAGTGGTGAGGTTCAATTGTGTAATGATTTTCAGCTTATGATGGTCTGAAATTACCTTGAACTAACCCCGAGAACACGGGTGGGTTAATTTTATTTTTCAAGAAATCAGAAGAGACTCTGATGTTTATACAGCTCAATATGCCCTTCTCAGAGGAGATGTTTACTTTTAATAGCATGATTGCTTTTTTATTATTATTAGGATGACAACTGCAAGGAGAGGGCATTTTTGAGGGGATATTTTTGAATCTAAAAAATATTTTGTAAAATTGTTTCCAAATCGGGTGACCATTGGATTATTTGTGGACTAAGTCTTAGTTTTACCTCAATTTCTTCTTACAGATGAAATGTACAAGAGTAGTTCAAGTTTACAGACCAAAAGATTCTATACATTTGTAGCCACAAATGTAGATATTTCCTTTCCATGGCCCTGGTAGTTCTGCCTCTGTGACATGCATCATTTGATTTGATGTCTGCTTAACTGAAATGTGATGGGTTGACATTATCACACTGAGCAGATTTTCTGTAACTTTAAACTGAATGTTCTTGTGTCTGTATGAAAGGAGCGGCAAATGGGGAATGCAGCAGAGGAGCAGATACCACCACCCAGGGGGAAGCCCACGAGCATCAATAAAATGCATCTGACAAGGCAGTTAAGTCGATCACAAGAGAATACTCATTTCTATGATAATTCATTATATTATTTATATTAATGTTTTCCTGTAATCATTAGGGCAGTGCACTATAGCTTGTTTCTTGAAGGAATAAACTTCATAAAAACCCAAGGAAATTAATATATTTTTGATAAACAATTACAGATTGAAGGAAACTTCCAAAAGAGAGCAAGACATTTGATGATTTATTGCACAGCTAAGGGGCAATGGTATCTCTAATGTAATAATGCCGATTCCTCATGCGTCTATTTCACAATTTGAATATTATTCTGAAGAGCTAAATCGGATTCAGTATGCATGACACCATAAATATTTATTGTGTATCTTTAGTGTGCCAGGCCCCGATGCTAGTGGCTAGGGCTGAAAAGCAAATAAGATTAACACAGATTTTCCTCTTCTGGAAATAACAAAGTCAGGTATGTAAGCAAACAATGCTGTGTGGTGAGTACAGTGATAGTCACTGAATGAGGGGTATTTTTTGCCTCATAAACTGCACAGAATCTTACACTTAATAAATAACGATAAAATGTATGTCTAAATTTTACATTATTCATATTTCTGCACATACTGTCTACTATACTGGAGAAAGAGAGTTATGTGATCTCATTTAATCCTCACAGCACCTTTTAGAAGTGAGTATACAAAACCTGGGTTTCCTGGGGATTGAATTTTAAAGTCTGAAAATGACTATGCACTAGCCCTTGCAATGAGATCCTCGTAGCTTAATCTTTTCTGCCTTCATTGTACAACTTCCTCCCACTGCTACTTTTATATCAATTTCTCAGATGAGGAGACTGAGACCTAAAAAGTCAATGTATGTTATAAAAGACAGCGCCACCTACATAAGAACTGACAAGAGTATAGAATGTTCCAGAGAAGAATTTACACCAGGGCCTCACTAATAAAATCCTCTGACCTCTGTGGGACAGGGCTGTGAACATCTCATGGCCCAATTTAGCTGCTTCAGGCTTTGGTTGACAGGTATAATTAGGTTCTTTCTACAGAAGAAGATGCAAAGATTAAGAAGTGTTAAACCTCAGTGCTAGTATACATCTGTCGATTAAAGAGCCTGCCTTGGGAACCACAATATTTGAATCTATTGTCACTGGATGACTTAAAGTAGCTCACCGCACTCACTCCTTTATCATGGAAAGCGCTCCACAAACCAGCATAGTCATTTTAGCCACATTATTCAATTTTATGCATTAATATTTGGCTACATTAATTCATGGGCTGCTCATGCTCATGACCAGGCAACAGTGTCACATACTCTGATAAAAAAACGCTGTAAGTAATCTGACAGTTGATTGATTTCAAGTGTCATTATGCAGACAAAGGAAAATACTAGTGTCACTGGGTTAAGTAAAGTAGGTTTTACAATTCTATTTAGTGTTCAAAACTAATACTTCCATGATATTTAACTTCACTGCAGAAGATAAAAATGGTAATCAATACCCAAGCCTTACGCCCAGAAAAGTGAACCAAGATTTATAGCTACCGTGAAAGCATAATTTAAAATTAAAAATAAAGTTTCTTTTTTAATTTTATGGTTTGCCAACAGAGTTGGACATGTATTAAAATTTCACTTTTCAAAAATGATAACTTTATATGCATATAAGCAACTTTGCTGAAATAGAATTAGCCTGAGAATGGCAATTTAGATTTATCAAAGCAAGGATGTTAAAAATTAATCACTCATTTCCCACTCTGTGATGAAATTCAGTGTTTTCCAAGGGCATCTCTGTCCTTACTGCAAAAGGCTGTCCAATGGTATGAAGGGCTAGACTGCTGAGAAGATTTTAATCTTTTTACATCGAATCAATGAAGAACTGTGTTAAATATAAGACAGCTGCCCATCACAGGAGTGTCAGATTAATCTCAGTGAGAGGGAGATATTAACAGACATCAGCAAATAATCTTGTATTCCCTAGAAAAACACCGTATGCTAGAGAGAAAACAAGAACTCCTGATGAGCGTTTTGTTTGCTTCTCTAAGGATCCATATCCTTGTAGAAATAGGTTGGGGAAGTCTGTATTTCCTTCAGTTCAGTTCAGTTCAGTCACTCAGTCATGTCCGACTCTTTGCAACCCCATGAATCTCAGCAGGCCAGGCCTCCCTGTCCATCGCTAACTCCCAGAGTCCACCCAAACTCATGTCCATTGAGTCAGTAATGCCACCCAACCATCTTATCCTCTGTCATCCCCTTCTCCTCCTACCTTCAATGTTTTCCAGCATCAGGGTCTTTTCCAATGAGACAGCTCTTCGCATCAGGTGGCCAAAGTATTAGAGTTTCAGCTTCAACATCAGTCCTTCCAATGAACACCCAGGACTGACCTCCTTTAGGATGGACTGGTTGGATCTCCTTGCAGTCCAAGGGACTCTCAAGAGTCTTCTCCAACACCACAGTTCAAAAGCATCAATTCTTCAGCGCTCAGCTTTCTTTATAGTCCAACTCTCACATACTAAGTTCTAACTTTATGACCATTTTATCAACCTTCTCCTTATCCCTGTCTAAACAGTCTCATCATTCAAGGTGAAACGCACATTCAATTATTCCATGAAAAAGAAAATTAGATATTATCTTGCATCGCTATCAGACAATTCAATTACTCCTACACACACACATGGACTTGATAGTATATGACAAAATACACTGGCTAGTTCTGAATATTTTTGGTGATCTTTCAAACATATTGATGACTTTGAACACTCAAGAATCAGAGAAGACCTAAAGTGTCAAGGCAGGTTATCTGTCTGGCTTGCTTGCACAGATCTGTGATTTTAAGATTGTACATTTATAAATGACATGGAAATTTTCCTTGGGCTTCACAAAACTGTGGGTCTACTCTCAAGAAGAATGCTTATAGATGATTTTGTTTCGTGGGTATAGATGTGTTAAATTAGAAATCTTATACCAAAGTCAACTGGAAAAGTATAGTCTCTAGAATTTCTGTGTCAATGCCTCAAATAAACAGAACTTTCTAAATGAAAGGAAATTTATCTCAATTTATAAAATCAACTGATTAATTCGAACTAATTTTTAGTAAAAACTTCTGTCTATATTAAAGGTTTCTTTTCATGAATAAAGTTTCTAGAGCATTATTTTAAACACTGAATATATATAGAGAGAAAGACTCCATGAAAAAGCAGAATTTGAAGGCAATTCCTGGATTGTCAGGGTGAAGAATGAAGCATCTTGGATACCAGGTTGAGCTTTGCCAAAAAGAAGAAAAATTGTTAGACCTGGCCAGGCTGGTGGGTGCGGCTCAAGATGCCCAAAGGTTCTGTTCTCAAATCTCCTATTCTCACTTCCTCCTCCTCTGTCCTAGATCAAATCTGTTAGTGTTTGGAAATGAACAAACTTTTCAACTTTTTTATAGATATTTTAAATATGACTTGTCAAAAAGGCATTGCTAGATGGGTGAACACCTGCCCCCGGGAACCACAACATCTGAATTGAAAAGCTGCTCTGCAATTTACCAAGTATGTGATCTGGGGGAAGTTATTTTCCCTCTCCACACTTCAGTTTTTCCAGACATCCAGTGAGATGATTATCTTCCTCATAAGACCATGTGGGGATGGGATGATCTATTTCATGAAAGCATATAAGAACAGCTGGTGGCGGTGGATGTATTTTTATTGTTCCCTAAAATATTTTCCCTCCTAGACTTCTGCCTTCAAGGGACAGTCAGGGAGCATATTGTCCCAAGGAGGAAAGAACCTATTGCGCCTGGGACAAAGAGGCCATTGCATGGCTTTGGGTGTCAAAAATGGTGTCCAGCAGCTCTATTAGCAATGTCTTGAAAGCCAGGCCTTAAAGGACCTTCTAAATTCCTTTAATTCAATTCAGCATATCAAATACTGAGCTGAGCTGATCAGATCATACCCCAGAGAAGAAATCTTAATTTGAATCCTTCTTGCCAAGGTGAAGGGTTGTTGTCGTTCAGTTGTTAAGTCCTGTTGGACTCTTTGTGACCCCGTGGTCTACAGTATGCCAGGTTTCCCTGTCCTTCATTATCTCCTGGAGTTTGCTCAAACTCATGTCCATTGAGCTGGTGATGCCATCCAACCATTAAATAAAGAGATGGAGTGGGGAAACACCAGCATTTTGGTAGTTCTCTGTGCTGGAGAGAGAGATGGGGAATTAGATGGGCTAGAACAAACCTTTAAGTAGAGGGTGCATTCTCTTTATTTTCTGTTTGAGTACTTGAGAGAGAAGAACCTCTCCCTCTCTCTAGCTCAAATGCTGGAGTAGTTATAAGAGTAAACAGAACAAAAGTGAATTTCATTAGCGAGAGCAGATACCACTGCACAGTCATGACCCTGTTATAAGCTGAATGGTGAGAATCCCTCTTATGTCACTAGTAATAAATGGATGTGCTTAGAACTTTGGGTTTGAGTCTGACTGGGAAGCATCACTTTGTTGACAAAGGTCCTTATAATCAAAGCTATGGTTTTCCCAGCAGTCATGTGCAGATGTGAGAGCTGGATCACCCAGTAATAGATGCTTTTGAACTGTGGTGCTAGAGAAGACTCTTAAGAGTCTCTTGGACAGAAAGGAGATCAAACCAGACAATCCTAAAGGAAATCAACTTTGAGTGTTTACTAGAAGGATTGATACCGAAGCTGAAGCTCCAATATTTTGGCTGCCTAATGTAGAACCAACTCATTGGAAAAGGCCCTGAAGCTGGGAAAGATTAAGGGAAGGAGGAGAAGAGGGTAACAGAGGATGAGATTGTTGGGTGGCATCACCGAGTCAATGGACATGAGTTTGAACAAACTCTGGGAGATAGTGAAGAGCAGAGAAGCCTGGTGTTCTACAGTCCATGGAGTCACAAAGAATTGGACTTGACTTAGCAACTGAACAACAATGGGAAGCCTGAAGAAAGGGCTGCCAAGGAAATGGGAGACTGGCTCCAGCTGAAAGCCATTTAGTCTGAAACCCAATGAAGTCATGACCTTCAGTGTGGTGCAAGGCAACTGAGCATTTGGGTAGAGCCAAGCTTCCCAGAGAAGCATCATCTGTGGCTAGGAAATCAGCCAGCGTCACCGCAGGCACAGAATTCTGTTGCTAATGCCAGCAGATGAATCAGAGATGAGCCCAGACTAATGGTATATCAGCAGCCTGTAAGCATCCAGGGATCAGACCAGCCACTCACCTGGGTCTGTATGAGATCACAGGTCCATTTCCCTGATTCTCCCTGCAACTAGGTCACATACACATAGACAGGACAAGGAGAAGGAAGAAATCTGAACGTGTTCAAGGCTAAGTGATCTACTCTAATGCATATTACATGAAAGGACTACATTTAGGCTTCCTCACTTGCTAACTACAGGAGAGAAGGAAGCTGACAAGTGAGATGAAACATTTAAGGACAATGTCAGTATGCAGTTAATATAGTTTCCCCTCACAGGTTACAAGTCTGCACCAAAAAATTTCTCAAATGATCCTCATAATAACCTTATCAAAAGAAAAAGACTCTTATCCCACTAACCATTGTAAAGGTCTAATAGAAGTCTACTGTTCATCATGGAACATTAGGCTATGGATAAGGAGCCCAACTTCACCATGACACTCTGAATGGGTTGGGGGAATGTAGGCTGCATTGGTTTTTTTTTTCCATGATCATAGGTCAATTGTCTAATCCTGGAAAGTCATGTTACAGCTATGAAAATTTCTTCAAAGAATACTAAATGGTCCAAAACCAATGAACTATCCTTTGCGGAACCATGCCCTTCAGATTTTAGTTCAACAGTGGCACACAGTACATGAAAGAAAACAAACGGAAACTGAATGTTGCTTTGGGACAAAAAGGATGTCAAACAAAGCACATTTTCACAGTCAAGGCCAGATAGAGCCCTGGCTAAGATAAGCTTTAACCATTAACAACTCTAAAGCTCTTTCCAGTTCAGGTTTGTTTTGTCTGACATGCAGCAAGCCAAAATGCTGAGACACATAGATTTGCAGAAAAGAGAGGGTTTATTCAGAAGGCAGCCATGGGAGGATATGACAAGATGGAAGAACAAGTCTCAGACCCACCATCCCAAAGCCTCGGGGCATTTATGAAATAAAAATAAAGAGGCTGGGTTGTCAGAAGTGTGGGGAGCACAGGAGATGTAGAAAAGGTGATTAATAAAAACATGATAATTGTTGTCTAGCTCAGGGTAACTAAGCTACAGGCTTGTGCATGTTGAAAATGGGGGCTCTAGGCATCACCTAGGGGTGGATGCTTTGGTCCTCTGACACTAAAAGGTCACTGAGGGACCCTCACATACCCAGCTGGAGGGTGGCTGGTCCGAACCGGTCCTTCCCAGCTTAGCTAGAATTAGCCACTTCTGACTCCTGGTCCCTGAAAAACAACTTGGGCAAACATCTATTTCTTGAGGCTACTAGCCACTTGAGGGGACATGTGAGCCTTCTAGAGCAACAATTAAAATGACCTTGATCGCTGAAGGCAGGAGAGAAATCGAGTTGACTAAAGGTCACCCACGATTTCATTTCCACCAAACAATGCAAAATAACAAATTGTATTGGTTGATTTCACCATAAAAGCTGTATACATCTACCTTATGTAAAGTCGCCAAAATATTGTCAGTTACTCTGCATGAGGTTGGCTTTCATTTCAGACACCTAAGAAAATATAGGTTTAAGCTGGGATGATGATGATAATCCTGAGGCAATTTTGAAGGAGGTGTTATTTTTGAAGCTGAAGTAGAAATCCTAGGAAAAAAATGTCTACCTTTCAAATATCAATTCCTCAGTCAATCATTTCCTTGATGTAAAATCAATGACCATCACCAGTTAGAAACTGGTTAAGTTCTTGCCTTTTTTTGGGGGGGGGAGGGAGGGAAAGGTGACATTGGTCTTTTAATCTTTTAATATTCTTACTTTTCCTTTATAACCAGCCCATATTTTAATAACAGTTTTGTGCTTGGGTTCTTGTCTTGATGGATTTATATTAACCCTTATACAAAATTTTAGGTGATACTACCTTAAAATATTACAGTTCCACAAAGGTATTTTGAACACATATGAATAGAAACTTGAATAGCTATTTTGGCCCTCCAGAATTAGTGGGTCAAATATAAAGAAATATGGTAAATCAGAGACAAAAAAAAAACCCTAAAATTGTTTATAGATGATTTATTCAAAACTAATAGCATCAACTATTAGTAAATACTTTAAAGTACAGAACTGCTATTGAGTGAAGATATTCAGGGATATACAAATATATTGATACACTAGGAACTGGTATATTCAGAACTGTGCTAAACTGCAGGCTATCTAAAGATATAAAGTTCTGGACATACTTTAGTTTACTAATAAAGTATAATAAAATTACTAGTCATAGAATGACTGTGAAATAACAATGCTTTTGCTCTATTTTCTCTGGTTTGTCAGATTTTTACAATCATGTATCAAAAGCTATGTCAGATTGATATACTACAATTTGACATTGTGCCATGCCATAATACTGGCTGAACATATTAGGATTCTGGTAAAACCGTTTTTAAAAGCAAAACAATACTTTTTAAGAAATCAAGGGTATTATAAATTGTATCTTTCTTGAAAATAAACTCAGATACAAGTTATTCAATAACAAATTAAAAACAAACCAGAAAATTGGAGGATACAGTAATTTAAAATTTCTCATTAAATGTGAATTATATGAAATATGTGATCATTGGGAAGGGTAGTTTCCTAATGTAAAGTGAAGGGTTTTAGCTAGAAACACATGATGTTTGAAGCAACTTACTAAGATTCTATAAATTTGTATCTCTTTGAGGGTTTTTCTGTTTGTTCTCATTTTTCTGGTAAGAACACCTGACATGAAATCCAATGTCTCAATAAAATTTCAAGTGCACTATATTTTACTAACTGTAGGAATTATGTTGTACATTAGGTCCCTAGAAACTTCCAGAGGTGATGGATATGCTTATTACTTTGCATTGATGGTCTCTCTGGTGTATGGTTATGTCTAAACTCATCAAATTATATACATTAAATAAGAGCACCTTACTCACTGTACCTCATTTATGATTCAATAAATGTGTAAAAAACTTTTCTATGAATTATCTGACTTTCTAAATAGATGCTGGAGGATTGAGCATTTACCAATACTCCAGAGGGTGCTGAAAGCAACAGATCATTTGTCAAATTGGACCAGCTGAGAATCTGGTGCCTCTTTTGTTTTAAAATCATTGAATTATCTAATGACACAGAGCATTCAGCTTGATTTGCCCTCTACCTCTCGCTAATGGACTAGTTAGGGTTGAAATGGCAGTTACTGTTGAATAAAAACAGGATGGTCTGGGGCTTCCCTGGTGGTTCAGTTGGTAAAGAATCCGCCTGCCAATACAGGAGACATAGGTTCGATCCCTGGTCTGGGAAGATCCCATATGCCAAGAAGCAATAAGCCCATGTGCTAGAACTACTGAGCCGGTGCCCTAGAGCCTGGGAGCCGCAACTATTGAGCCCACACGCTGAACTACTGCAGCCTGTGCACCTAGAGCTCGTGCGTTGCAACAGGAGAAGCCATCACAATGGGAAGCCCATGCTCTGCAATGAAGAGCAGCCCCCGCTTGCCACAACCAGAGAAAGCTTGCACATAGCAACAAAGACCCAGCGCCTAGATGAATAAATAAATAAAATTATTAAAAAAATAAAACAGGATGATTCAGGAGTGTTGAAGTCATGGAGAATCCCCAGTGGACAGAAGTGTCTTATGATTCCCAAAAATTAGAGACCAGCAGAATTCTGTAGATACGAAGGCAGCACAGGTACAGCAGGGCAGGAGAGGCAACTTATGGGTCTTTCATACATCAGTTCTCACTGGCCTGCTAAGGACCAAGGCGAGACTAGGTTTTTCTGTTCCGATGGCGAAGCTAGCACCGCCTTTTCCTCATTTGGCCTCTATCCAAATATTTACACGGTGATTAACATTCCCTGCAGAAAGTGGCATCAAAGGGAACCTAAGCTTCAGGGGTCCATTATCATGCCCTCAATTCCTCATTTTGGAGCTGATATATCCAAAGAGCAGAAAAGGCTGAAGGAGGTTAAGGCCTGTGTAGAGTACATCGGCTCTTGATCATGGCTCTGTGATGTCTTTGGAAACTCTTAAACCAAATGAAACCAAAAATCTCAGCAGTGTTTTATCTCAGACATGTCACAAGCACGCCAACTAGATGAAGGCACCCTCTAGAGGGTTCACCTACAATTACAAACCTGAAGTTTGAAACTCCTCTTTATTAAGAAAAGAAACCCATAAGCAAGGGCTGTGACAAGCTTCAACCATAATAGCTGTGTCCCAACCCTGTCCTGGAGTTTCTTGTTCCAGGGGTGAATGAATAATTTAATCTTCATGAGCCATCAATTCCAGTTCTCCTTCAAAAATTTGGCAATGGTCCCAGCTAATTTCATTTATGATGTGAATTTTTTTTTTAGACCATGAGTATTCAGAAAGTGAAAAAGGGCAACCAGCATCTCATTATGTGTATGTGCTTCTTTTCTTTCCCCCTTCCAGTAATGCTTTATTGATTTATTAGTCAGCAACAAATCAAAGGATAAGGACATGCCATTTCCTCATTAATTAGTCATAGGAACAAGCAACGCTAACTAATCAGTCTAAATTCAACTATAAATAATTAGTCCTTTTATTTCTCTTGAGAGAGGAGAATGAAGTATAGACATTTTATTATGTTTTATAATATTTTCTCACTGAATGAAAATTTATATATTGAGTACTTCTTATAAGATTCAAATTTTGAGAAATGGACAATCAGGAAAGAGTTGCTTAGTCATTAGCTAGCAAAGTTTTTTGTTACTATTTTTTTGTTTTTTGGTATACCCACTTCCTTCTGCTCTCAAATTACTCTGCTAAAGTGAGAGATAGTAATAATCAATTCAGTTCAGTCGCTCAGTTGCGTCCAACTCTGCGACCCCATGGACTGGGGCACGCCAGGCCTCCCTGTCCATCACCAACTCCCAGAGCTTGCTCAAATTCATGTCCATCGACTCAATGATGCCATCTAATCTCTCATCCTCTGTTGTTCCCTATAATTATTATTATAGTAACAATAAGAACAAATTGTAGGAACTTAAAAAAACAGTCCTATTTATTTGTAGTAAGCAGTGATTCAGTAAGAAAAATTTTGGTAACGTCTTCTACATAAAAACTGATTTTTCTGAAGTTATAAACAACAGGGCCCTATTGTACAGCACAAGGAACTATATTCAGCACCCTGCGATAAACCATAATGGAAAGGAATATTTAAAAGAATGTATATAAATAATGTATGCATAACTAAATCTCTTTGCTATATAGGAGAAATTAACACAGCATTGTAAATCAACTATACTTCAATAAAAGAGCATTCTGTAATTCAATTGCTCCTAAATTGGTTAGTGGATGATTAAGATATATATATATATATATATACACAAGTGAAATAAACTTGATAAAAATATTTATGAAAAATAAAATTATTTTTTCTATCGTTCATGCAACCATTCACTTACTTACTGGTCATTCATCACATATTTATTTGACAAACACGATGTGCCGAGCACTATTGCTACATTTATTGTGTTAAGTCATTTCAGTCGTGTCCAACTCTGTGCAGCCCTATGGGCTGCAGCCTTCCAGGCTCCTCTGTCCATGGGGATTCTCCAGGCAAAAGTACTGGAGTGGGTTGCTGTGCCTTCCTCCAGGACAACTTCCTGACCTAGGGATGGAACCTGTGTCTCTTGATGCTCCTGCATTGGCAGGCAGGTTCTTTACCACTAGCACCACCTGGGAAGCTATATTTATTACACCCCATTATGCGATATAAATGTGTTCTTACAATCACAGTCTACCTTTAAATGAGGGATGCAAACATTACACTAATAAACAAAAATATAAATACACTATCATAAGCTGAATAATTTCCAAGATGAAAATAATTACTTCTATTTATTGATTCTGTATAATGGTTTCAATTACCACTGTTTGTCTAAGGAATGTCTAAATGAGAAGTCAGCTGACAAATGCAAATATTCTTTCTCATTAATATACATCTTTTCTTGTTAATCTCTTCATTCTTTCACCTTTCACTTAGAAGAATAAACCATTCTTCTAGTTGCCTTTTTTTAAACTCTCATTTTTATTTACCCTAAAGAAATCCTGTTTCTTTTTTCTCCCTGAATCGTTGCTGATCAGAATGACCATATTATTAACTGTATTATCTCTCTAAATTTAACTTTTATTAAAATAAATATTCTTCCCAAATTCACTAAAATCACCACCTATTTTTCCCTAGGACAAACTATTATGAATAACACTTCAGTTAATGCAACATACATTTGAATCTGTAGTTTTATTGAAACTCATTTCTTAATGGTATCTCTATGACAGAAAATAGTCTGACACAGAATGTACTGAAACACTGGGCTTCATTTTTGCTTAAGATTTAAAAAATATTTTCTCAACTCTCAAGTTCGTTTCCCTCATGTCCTGAGTTCCATCAGAGGTTTTTATTTTAAGTAATTTGAACTATACAACCCAAACATTGTGCTAATCACTATTATTATAATACATCTGTATCTATTATTTTGAACTAAACAGACACACCAAAGCAGGCTCATTTTACCAATTTATAATTGTATCTATCTATCCCTTATTTATTGCAGGCCTGGTGGCTTTATTTATGGTATTTTTTTGCTAATAACCATGATTCAAACAACATTTGTTACATGAATGAAGGAAAAACATGTTTTCGTATCATGTGTACAAAAAACATTTTGTAAATTAAAATATTTCTATTGTCTGGCACATTAGTATGATTAATCAATAAAACAAAGGAGACAGAAGGAAGCCAGATGAAACTGATGGAAACCTACCATAAGCCAAAAATGTTTTTTATGTAATGCTATTTTAAATTTAGGACACCCTGGATAGGAAGCATGATAATCCCTAATTAGGAGAAAGTCAAGCCTTCAAGAGATTAAGTAAGATTTAAGACTGTATTTGGGCTTCCCTTGTGGCTCAGCTGGTAAAGAATCCACCTACAATGCAGGAGACTTGGGTTCCATCCCTGGGTTGGGAAGGTCCCCTGGAGAAGGGAAAGGCTACCACTCCAGTATTCTGGCCTGGAGAATTCCATGGACTGTATAGTCCATGGGGTCCCAAAGAGTCAAACACGACTGGATGACTCTTGCTTTGACTTTAGACAGTATTTAAATGAATGGCTTTCTTATTTAACTCCCCATTTTTGCCTACTCTCTATACCACCTGATACATTCCAAAATGCTACTAGTTGCAGGTTAGTCTAAAAACTTTAAACACACGCTTAAACCTGTAAATACATGGATTCACATAAATCAGCTTGAAGAACAGGACTCTCTTAATGCCCTCCATTCAAAAGAGGCAAAGGAATGATATTTTGAAAATGATACTGCCAACATGACTAGATTAATTCAAGAATAATCATATTGTCAGATTTTAGGTAAATATTTGAAGCTAACTTTGTCTTTGGGCTCTTTATACCTTGAGATCATTACCAATGAATGCCTGGTATTAGAAGCTACATAATCTAGATGAATAAAAATCTACGTAAACATAGCATAAGGAAACAGAAATCTAAATATGCATTCAAAACAGATTAACTCAGCAATATAGGCAGAAATTAAATGCTGTATTTAAATAAAGTTTATACTGTCACAGCATCATGTTGCTTATTAATTTAAATCTAGAAGTTTGATCAGTGAGGTCCAGCATTAAAGGAACTCATGTATAGAGGTTGATTCACTGTATTTTCAAGAAGTTGTATAATTTAATGTTTTAATGGATTTTATCATTTCCACCTTGCAGTACAAAATAATGTTGACAAGGAACAAATCTTTAAACTACTGTTTTATAAAAAGAGAAATGATACATTATATTCGTGACACTTAAGGTCAGGTACTGAAGATGCATTGTATATTAATGTAACCAATATATCAGATCAGAAGTTAACGTCTACCCTCCCTTTTGGGTCTAGACTATTTCATAAACCTATTTTTACTTTCTTCAGTCTGATTAATAGTATCCTGAAATACTCTGTCCTGACAGCACAGAAAGACAGCTTGGATGTTACATGAAAACCATGAAGGAAATAATTCTCATTATATTTAAAATGATACACATATGTATAGAACAGACTCGTGGACTCTGTGGAAGAGGGCAAGGGTGGGATAATATGGGAGAATGGCATTGAAACATGTTAATTATCATATGTGAAATCAATGGCCAGCCCAGGGTGGTGCACCGAGATGTCCCAGGGGGAGGGATTCGGGAGGGAGGAGGGAGGGGGGTTCTGGAGGGGGAGCATATGTAAACCCATGGCGGTTTCATGTCATTGTATGGCAAAACCAACACAATAAAGTAAAGAAAATTTAAAAAAAAATGATACAATTCAGAAATTGTAAATAAGTTCATGTTTATGCTTTATTAGACACAATCTAGTGTATTGTTTTCCTTTAGGAAATTATTCAATTTTAGTGGTTAATTGCTGCAATTTCCACTGAATTACTTAATGGACTCTCCCACTAAAACTTTGCTCGAATGGTTCAAGCTATCCTTTCTTTAACAACAAATGTCAGTTTTAACAGCTATGATTGACATTCATAACACCAATATATTTTCCAATTTTTTTCTATCTGGGTCAATGATTTTACAGTGGGATATGTCCTTGAAAGAAAATAGTGTTGCTGGTGTTAAAAGAGAATTTAGCTAACCAAATGTTAGATAACAAAATACTCAGAGTTCTTGTTTGGAGTAAATAGGTCTGGTAACTGAAGGCTGATTTCCAGCTTCGCTACCTACTGTCTCTGGAACCTTAAGCAGATTACTTAACTTTGTTCCTTAGTGTCCACATGATTTAAAGGAAGGCAACTGTAATGTCTAACTGTAGAACTGATGTAAGAACTAAATGAAATGCTATATGCTAAAAGGACGTCTTAATAATAAGGCTAAATTCTTCAAAGATACTGAGTTCGTCTTTCTTTCTCATTCAGTTATTAATTTTGTTTGCTCCTTTTCATAAGTCACTGTTAATGGAGAGAATATAAACCGTCCTTTAATTGCTTCTGATTTTACCTTCTAGTCATTGTTCTTAGCAATGTAATTTTTAATACATCGAGGGAAAATATAAATATATATTATTAAGATAATAATATACTCAGTAGCCTGAACCCATGTTATAACTGAGATTGCCTATGATCACAGATTATTTTATGAGTCAGTCTATTGGATCCACAGTATGCATTATGTGCAATAAAATGAAGGCAATCTTCATGTAATGAAAAAAGAATGGGAAGTGTTAGATGATTTTGTAACAAAAAATGGCCTTCCAGTTTCCATTTGTTTTAAGTTAAACACATCACTCAGGATTCTAACTTTTTAATTCGAGAACTTAATAAAAATACCGTTTGTGAAGACAGAGGTGAAAAAGAGAAACCTCTAGGACTATAGTACAGTAGAATCAGTAACAGAAGGGGAAAGAAGTTGTCATCCCTCCCATTTCTACAACATGACAGAGCTATTATCAGAGGCCAGACTGACGCAGAACTAGGGGAAGAAGGATGCTTGCGAAGACTACAAGCTTAAATTCAGAGCAGAGTGTGACCCCAGCACACACAGCTTCAGGGAAGGAAACTGGGGCAAAAAAAGATTAACCTCAGTCTCCTCTTTCTCCCCAGGTTTTTAACAGGTGCTGCCATATACATAACATATTGGATATGAAAGAGAAAAGGGATCCTATATATATGTACACACACACACACACACACACACACACACACACACACATATGTATATATATTAAAAAAAACAAAAGCAAAAGCTCGCTGGGACACCAACCAGAATGGAGAAGGTGAGCAGTGCCTGACTGGTAGACCCTGAGGCCAAGAGAGTGGAAATAAATATAGGTTTACTTGTCTCAGAATAATCAGTGAATTTTGTATTGATGTGATTGTATATGATATCGGTCAAACATTCTAACACTTCTCATTTTTTCATTTCCTCCTTTCTGTAAAATTGCCCTCATCGGCAGCCATAAAATATTGAAGATAGTGCAAAAAAATAAGAACTCGACAGTTTCGAATCCCGAATTAAACACTAAAAAGAAGCAAATGGTTTATTCACCATTACAAGAGGATTTCCTTTCGGAATCTAGTGTTTTTATAGGCTGTGTTTGGGCTTCCCAGGTGGCACTAGTGGTAAAGAATCCTCCTGCCAGTGCAGGAAGCACAAGAGACTTGGGCTTGATCCCTGGGTTGGGACGATCCCCGGGAGGAGGAAATGGCAACCTGCTCCAGCGTTCTTGCCTGGAGAATCCCACGGACAGAGGAGCCTGAAGGCTACAGTCCATGGGGTCGCAAAGAATCGGACACAACTGAGTGACTGAGCATGCACACATACACACAGATTTTGTTGGTAGAAAACATTATATTATTCACTAGTAACACAAGTTTACTTTCTGGAGCCCAAAACCCAGAAAAATTCAACTCTCATTTAAGAAGATGTCACACAACATACTATGCTGAAAAAAAATAACAGCAAGACTGGTTACTTCCCCAATTTCATTTTCTGCCTTCAAAGATACACACAGTATAACCCTCTCTCAACCAAGTAAGAAACCTAGCTGAGCTAGGCTCAGCTCAATCTCAACAGGAGAAAGAATGATAATAATGCAATAAAGCTTTCCAAGACTGAAAGCTACTGAGAAGACATGCTTTCCCCCTTAACAAATCATGGATGACTATGCAGCATCTAGTCACTGGCCTCCCAAGAGTCATGCAACACGTTCAAACAAAAGACCTGTGCTTTTACAGATTTACAACATAGCAATGAAAGATGTAAATGAAAAGAACAGTGTCAGTAAAAAGTGCAGTCAAGATAGACAGCTTTCATCTTAAAGAATAATTACTAAATCATCACCCAGAGTAACTGGATTCTGCCGCTGGTATTTTAACATTAGGAATTACTGGCTATAGAGCAGGATTGATATGGGACAGAATGAAATAAGAAACAAAAAGGAAGTTTTTGACCCACGACTACAACAGATACATCATCCTCTTCATTTGAGCTAAATGCAAGGGAGAACTCATAAGCCTATGTAAATGTCATTCATAATTCTTATAAATACATGCTCAAAGAAAAACTTGGCATCTTGAAAATAGGTACTGATATTTATTAGCATATTGCCTAGAATATTCCAATGCCCAATATCAGATAACAGTGAACCTGAAATTATTAGATTCTCTATTAATGGATTCTGTACAGCAGCCTGCATCTTCCCAGATTTATCTTCCTATATTTGTGACCTCATGAAGAATCATTATGGCTGTATTCTCCTGGGCCATAGGGAGAATAAAACCACCTTCTACAACTCCCTTATATACAAACCTCAATCTTAACAAACAGGAAAGGTAATCTTTAATATATTCATGGAATTCTCCAGACCAGAATACTGGAGTGGGTAGCCTTTCCCTTCTCCAGGGGATCTTCCCAATTCAGGAATGGAACCCAGGTCTCTGGCCTTACAGGTGGATTCTTTACCAGCTGAGCCACAAGGGAAGCCCAATAATATTGGAGTGGGTAGCCTATCCCTTCTCCAGCAGATCTTCCTGGCCCAGGAATCGAACTGGGGTCTCTTGCACTGCAGGAGGATTCTTTACCAAGTGAGCTAACAGGGAAGCCCATATTTTCACTAGCTTTAAATATTAAAAATAAAGTCTCTTGAAAGGGCAAATCATTGTGTTAAACACTTCATCATTATTGTATTAATATATATATATATATAATGCCTGGATGCATTCACATGTGTAATTTACTCTATAGGGGGAAAAGTGCATGGTCCGAAATGTAGGAATTTAATTATTTCTCTAGAAACCAATATTTATTTACTATATACTTTATTTTTAGTATCTTATTCCTTCATATTATTCTGTCCTGAGTGATTTTAATTTCAAAATCACTGCAGTAATACATTAAAATTTTCTAAATGGAAAAAGCAGTAATGTGGGTGCAATAGCTTCCATTCTCCTGAAATATTGTTGTATTTAATTCTTTTTTTAATCTACAGGCTTCTTTTAGTTTCAAACATCCTAAAGTTTCTAGAACAGTCTTTCACTCAGAATACATAAATATGTTTATCTGAAGTGGTTCTGCTCAGCAATTTAATAAATTGTGCAGTCCACAGGGAATACCATTAATTATGAAAAGACCGATGGGGATTCATTTACTTGGTTTCTTTCAGAACCACTTGACTTGTCACTATTTAATTAAACAATAATAAATGTGACAGTAGGGAGAAATGTATGCTGTCAGTGAACAAAACTAAATATGCCCATGGAATAGACAATGGGATTTTAGATGTCTTCATATTTATAAAGAAAAGCAGAGAAGGAGAATTATAAACACTTGCCCATATGACATAGATCTCCAGTCACATCTCTTCTTTAATTTCTTGTTAAAGAAAACACTGTGAAGACAAATAACTATCAGGGCAAAAGAACATTCGTTTGTTTCATCTCTCAAAGCGTCCTTTTTACTTTTGTTTAATTAATTAATTTAATTTAATTGGAGGATAATTACTTTACAATACTGTGGTGGTTTCTGCCATACATCGACATGAATCAGCCACTGGTACACGTGTTCCTGTATCCTGAACCCCTCTCCCACCTCCCTCCCCTCACTCCATCCTTCTGGGTTGTCCCAGAGCACTGACTTTGAGAGCCCTGCTTCAAAGGGACTATGTTTTCTTTTAGGGTAGTAAATTTTATGCATTTTATATAAAGTTTACATGTTTAGTCAAGTCTGAAAATATGGCATTGCACACACTGCCTATGTCATTAAATGGTGAAAATGCCAATGTCAAGATAATAGAGACACCCTGCTGAAGGGTAGGGCATAGCTGGTTTTATAAAATTGAAATATATATATATATGCATATATGTATACATAATTGTATTAAAAAATACACAGTTATGAGCTTTTTACCTGTAAGTTATAAAGAGTTGAC
Source organism: Antilocapra americana (assembly GCA_007570785.1). Lineage (NCBI taxonomy): Eukaryota > Metazoa > Chordata > Mammalia > Artiodactyla > Antilocapridae > Antilocapra > Antilocapra americana. The sequence continues at coordinate 4,814,265 of ML660786.1, forward strand.
AGGAGCTCACAATTGTGTAATTTTAATTTCTTTTTACAACTGTTTATTGTATAAAACCAACTCTGCCCTACCCTTCAGCAGTGTGTCTCTATTATCTTGATATTAGTATTTTCACCATTTAATGACACAGGCAGTAAAGAATATGCCTGCAATGCAGGAGACCCAGGTTTGATCCCTGGGCGGGGAAGATCTCCTGGAGAAGGGAAAGGCAACCCACTGCAGTATTCTTGCCTGGAGAATTCCAGGGTCAGAGGAGCCTGGTGGGCTACACAGTCCATGTGGTCGCAACGAGTCAGACACGACTTAGCGTCTAAGACTTTCACTTTTCCTTTTTTCATAAAAGTTGAAATATCGAAAAATTTTAACTACAGAGTTGAAACATCTAAAAAGTTCTTTTTTGTTAACTGGAGCATAATTGCTTTACAATATTGTGCTATTTTCTACTGGACAATGAAGTGATTCAGCTATATGTATACATACACATATATCCCATTCTTTTTAAGTTCTGTAACTACATGATCCCTGACCCTATTAGGCTGTTGGCACCAAAAGGACTGTTGTGAAAAAGATGGCATATAAATGACTATTTGTTAATTTTCCAGCTCTGGGACCTTGGGAAGATCATGTAGCCCTTTGACACATTTTTCTAACATGAGTTTGCAATTACTTACATTGGAATAGACATAATGCATATCAAGTCACAGGTGTAACATATGGAAAGCATATATGCCAGTGCATACAGCAGGAATAACTATTATAAATAGGCATTAGAATCTTTTCTCTGATTTTATGTTTCAGAACAATATTAGCTCTAGGAATCAGTGGAAGAGAGATCAATTCTGTCACACTGAGACAGGATAACAGACCTACTAACTGATGAGGCAGATTCATAATTAACTTTCTATTTAGAGTTTATCATATATTTTCCTTAAGGTACTATTTGGCCTGTAAATCTCAGACCATATACCTCCCTGCAAGATGTCAAGAAGAAACTACAAAAAACAAAGTTGTACAGTAATTCTTCCACAAAGATATATTCTATTTAGCCTAAAGAATGTCCCTGAATTGGCTCCTCTATCCACGGGACGTTCCAGGCAAGAATATTAGAGTGGGTTGCCATTTCATTCTACAGGGATCTTCCTACCCAGAGGTCAATCCTGCATCTCCCACATTGGCAGGCAGTTTCTTTACCACTGAGCCCCCAGCGAAGTCCTGAGATGTCCCATGACTCAAAATTCTCATTTAGTTTAGTCACTGCTGATTTTTCCTATGAGGCTGTACTGCCCCCACCCCACCAAGAAAGCTCAGTTCAGTTCAGTCAGTTGTGTTGACTCTTTGTGACTCCATGGACTGCAGCATGCCAGGCTTCCCTGTCCATCATAGATTCCTGGAGCTTGCTCAGTCTCATGTCCATTGAGTCAGTGATGCCATCCAACCATCTCATCCTCTGTTGCTCTCTTCTCCTTCTGACTTCAATCTTTCCTAGGATCAGGGTATTTCCCAATGAGTTGGTTCTTTGCATCAGGTGGTCCAAGTATTGGAGTTTCAGCTTCAGCATCAGTTCTTCCAATGAATATTCAAGGACTGATTTCCTTTAGGATTGACTGGTTTGATCTCCTTGAAGTACAAGAGACTCTCAAGAGTCTTCTCCAACATCACAGTTCAAAAGCATCAACTCTTTGGTGCTCAGCTTTTTTTAGAGTCCAGTTCTCACATCCATACATGACTACTGGAAAAAACATAGCTTTGACTAGACGAACCTTTGCTGGCAAAGTAATGTCTCTGCTTTTTAATATGCTATCTTGGTTGGTCATAGCTTTTCTTCCCAGGAGAAAGGGTCTTTTTATTTCATGGCTGAAGTCAGCATCTGCAGTGATTTTGAAGTCCAAAAAAATAAAGTCTGTCACTGTTTCCATTGTTTCCCCATCTATTTGTCATGAAGTGATGGGAACAGATGCTATGATCTTAGTCTTCTGAATGTTGAGTTTTAAGCCAAATTTTCCACTCTCCTCTTTGCTTTCATCAAGAGGCTCTTTAGTTCTTCTTCGCTTTCTGCCATAAGGATGGTGTCATCTGTGTGTCTGAGATTAATGATTTCTCTCCCAGATATCTTGATTCTAGCTTGTGCTTCATCCAGCCAGGTATTTAGCATGATATATTCTGCATATAAGTTAAACAAGCAAGGTGACAGTATACAGCCTTGATGTTCTCCTTTGCCCTATTTGGAACCAGTCTGTTGTTTCACGTCCGGTTCTAACTGTTGCTTCTTGACCTGCATACAGAGTTCTCAGACATCTCAAGAAAGCTCAGATCAACATTTATTGCTTTACCTTCTAATCTGAAACAATTTTCTAAAATTTATTTTATTTAACACAAATTTTCTGTGCATTTGTGCTTTCTGTCTCATTGATATAAGGAGATTTATAGTTTCCTCTCTGAGTAGTGAATATCTTGGCTGGGGTGCAAATAAAAAATGGAATACCCCATTTTTCAGAAATATGAATTTGATTTTTCAGGCCACGGAAAGATTTTTCATCACTTCTTTTTCAGTATGTCACTTCTCTATGAGTTCCTTTCTGAGTTCATACTCATCATTACATAGTAGACTGGCAAAGTTTGAGATTCTCTAGTAACAAAAGGACTAGAAGAAGGACTCCAGGTGTGCACATTTTAGGTGAGGATAGCTCTAGTCTTGGAAAAAGAATAGAACAAGCACTGTGGATATTTTGCAAACATTCCTTTCCTTTTGCTCCCCGAAGTCACTACTCACAAATGGAAGTGTCTTTACAATTAATTTTCAGACTCCATCAGCTGAGATTTCTGAGGAATAATTTCAAACTTTCTTGACTACCTTATTTTAGCTAGCCACTCTCCATTGGGGTGGTGGGACAGGGTTGGGGGTCATCATGGAAGGGAGGCTTTTATTTGCAAGCATAGGAAGAGAAATCTTGAATGCTCCACTTATAATCTCTTAGGGGGAAAATCAAGTGAGAAGTTTTATATTGTTTGTGTGACAATGTTTTCCCAACCCCCTGAATTTCTTCTGTCCACTCTTTTCTGAATTCCCTATTAGCAATGAAGCTGGCATCCCCTGCAAAAGGACCTAAAATGTTTTCAAATAGAAAATTTATTCTGAGGGCAACAAGTATAAATTATTAGAGATGAAACACATGTCTGGACACATAGAAGAAAAGAAAAAAACAGGGTGTTTTTCCTTCCAGTTTTGCATGATAACATGATTAGAACCTTAATTATTTAGTTGATGTGGCCATGGATCTTATATTTTTAGGTTTAGCAAGTTGCAGTAGTTATTCCATCTTTGGTCTCTCCCTTTCCTTCCATGGTCTGCTCTCACCATTTGTTTCCCTGCCCGGCCCTGGTGGCTTCATGTCTAATATTTCTGCTCTGCCCAGCCCTAAAGACCCATTCCTACATCAACATATTGATCTGTCTCTCAGCTTTTACTCTCTGACGCCTTGGTTCAGTGCATTATCATTGATCTTGGGTGATCAATTCTTATCTAGAATTTCTCCACTATAATTCAGGTTGATATTTCAAGGTATAATAAAACTGTGCTCCCCTTACTTGAGTCTATCTCAGATATATTATGTGGCCCCATCCAGTGGCAGGGAAGGGACAATTTCTAGAGATGTTTTCAAGGAAGAATTTATAGACTTAGTTGCTGAGTAGGTAGATCTTAAAGAGAACTTACTGTTACAATCATCATTACTTGGAGAAGGACGTACTGGAAATTAATGTGGCCTTTGGCAGGAATCGGCAAGTGCGGATATCATAGAGATGATGCGTTTGGTTGAGCAAATGAATACAGCGCTAAGACTGGGGAGAGATAGCATATTTTGGTGTCAGAAGATAGTTTTTAAAGGAATGGGCCTGACTCTGGAACTTAAATAAGCACTACTGGGAAAAAAAGTCAAGAAACTGATGAAATTATTGAAATACTACACTTGAATTCATACATGGCACCAGATAATAGTCCAACTTAGTATGATAAATGTAGAATTTAGTTTTATAAAAAAAAAACAAAAACAAAAAACAACGAAGATGTTCTGTGCCAGGCTCACATTTGTTCTCATTGGTTCTGATGAAAACTCACCTCTAGAACATCAGAAAAAGGAATATAAATTTGGCAGTATCATTAGTTTTCTCCCCTAGCTTGGAAGACAGGCCAAGTGACGAGCTCATACATTTTGCACAAAATTTAAAGTAAAAAGCATAAGAGAATGTGTTAGTGTAGTTGGCTGAACTTATACAAAAGTGAGGTAATGCAAAGTCAGGTACATAAATTTAAGTATCTGAAATATAAGACCTCTATTGACTGGCAACACCCAATTATAACAAATGGGCAACCCAAATCCTGGGTGATACAGAGCTCAGGATACTTTTATTATTTGGGGACTCAAGATTTCCATTTTTAATGCCAAAATTAAGTTGTTCATTTTAAGTTATTCAAGTCATCTTTAAATTCATTTGCCAAAACTCTTTTTAAATCATCACCATTTTCTGAATCATCAGTTTAAAACTGGCATTTTATGGAACCCTGCCCTCAGAGATTTCATTAATTTTCTTTATATTTCCAAGTTGTACCTTAGTGGGAGATATTTCCAAATTGTAAGCAAGAGTGTTGGTATACTAAAAAATCTCCAAAACTCACTTTTAGTAAGAGGCATATTTTTAAAGTCTGAAAAAAATGTTTGGTTCATATCCAAGTTTAAAGAATGAAGTCAACATACTCTCAGACTAGATGTGTCATTTTTCTTCCAAGAGTGTAAAGCAGTGGCATATTTTGAAGAACAAGTCATAGATTAAATATTGTGTTAATGTTAAACTTAAGTCCAATATATCTGGAAACAAATTAGTGAGGCTGAAATTAAACCTGTAAGATTGGAGTACCTTTTAAAATAGAATCATAAAACAAATATCCACGGTTACTTTTAAAGCTAAGGCTCTTAGTCTACCCCTTATTGAGTTTAAATTCCAATCACACAGTCACACCTTAATTTTAAAAGCTGAGTGATTACAAATCTGCTTCCTAAGGTTAATTTAACTACTCTTCAGTCCTTAAAGGAAGCTGGTTGAATTTATTTGATGAAAAAAACTTGTCAACTTTTAAATTAGTGCAAACAGACTAACTTCACTGTAAGGCAATGATTACTACACAAATTTCTTTTGATTTGCCTTATGTGATAGATATTCTTTGCTACAAGAGCTAAAACCTGTGAATTTAGGTAGAACCATTCTGTTCTGATTCTGATACCATTCTGGGTTAGGAGCAGTGACAGGGCATACTCAGTCATGTACACATCTCTGTGACCCCACGGACTGCAGCCTGCCGGGTTCCTCCGTCCGTGGGATTTCCCAGGCCAGAATACTGGAGTGGGTTGCCATTCCCTCCTCCGAGGGATCTTCCTGACCCAGGGATCAAACCTGCATCTCCTGTATCTTCTGCATTGCAGCTGGATTCTTTACCACTTGAGCCATCAGGGAAGCCCATCTGGGTTTTACACTATTTTTAAAAAATACTTGGCTGTTCTACACTACGTGAGGGAGAAAGAAAGTGGAAAGTCTCACTAATCTATAATGCTGTATCTCTTTCCTTTTAATTCCAGTGAAGGATTTTTCCTTAGCAACAGAGGAGCCCACCTTCTAAAGAGAATGACATGAGTTTTGAGGATATGACACGAAGGGAGTTTGCTGGTAAAAAAAAGAAAAAAAAAATATATATATATATACACACACCAACAACATTACTCAGTGTTTCAGAGATAATATCCTACAGCTTTGACACTACAAGAACCAGGAACCAAACTACTGACAGTGGAGATAAAACGAAGTCTTCCAAAACACTTGGTATGGTCAAAATAAACTTAGAAATTCCCAATAGCACTGCAACATCACACTCAAAAAAAACCCTTTATCTTTTGGTGTGTCTTTCTATGCATATATTTCTTTTTTTTTAATTTTATTTACTTTATTGTGTTGGTTTTGCCATACATTGACATGAAACCGCCATGGGTTTACAAATGCTCCCCCTCCAGAACCCTCCTCCCTCCTCCCTCCCGATTCCCTCCCCCTGGGACATCTCGGTGCACCACCCTGGGCTGGCGATTGATTTCACATATGATAATTAACATGTTTCAATGCCATTCTCCCATATCATCCCACCCTTGCCCTCTTCCACAGAGTCCACGAGTCTGTTCTATACATCTGCGTTCCTTTTGCTGTCTCACATGCAGGGTTCTCGTTACCATCTTTCTAAATTTCATATATATGCGTTAGTATACTGTATTGTTGTTTCTCCTTCTGGCTTACTTCACTCTGGATAATAGGCTCCAGTTCCGTCCACCTGAGTAGAACCGATTCAAATGAATTTTTTTTAATGCTGAGTAATATTCCATTGTGTATATGTACCACAGCTTTCTTATCCATTCGTCAGTTGATGGGCATCTAGGTTGCTTCCATGTCCTGGCTATTGTAAACAATGCGGCGATGAACACTGGGGTGCAGGTGTCTCTTCCAATTCTGGTTTCCTCGGTGTGTATGCCCAGCAGTGGGATTGCTGGGTCATATGGCAGTTCTATTTGCAGTTTTCTAAGGAATCTCCACACTGTTTTCCATAGTGGCTGTACTAGTTTGCATTCCCACCAACAGTGTAAGAGGGTTCCTTTTTCTCCATATCCTCTCCAGCATTTATTGCTTATAGATTTTTGGATTACAGCTATTCTGACTGGTGTAAAGTGGTACCTCATTGTGGTTTTGATTTGCATTTCTCTGATAATGAGTGATGTTGAGCATCTTTTCATGTGTTTGTTAGCCATTTTTATGTCTTCTTTGGAGAAATGTCTGTTAAGTTCTTTGGCCCATTTTTTGATTGGGTCACTTATTTTTCTAGAATGGAGCTGCAGGAGTTGCTTGTATATTTTTGAGATTAATTGTTTGTCCGTTGCTTCATTGGCTATTATTCTCTCCCATTCTGAAGGCTGTCTTTTCACCTTGCTTATAGTTTCCTTTGTTTTGCAGAAGCTTTTAATTTTAATTAGGTCCCATTTGTTTATTTGTGCTTTTATTTCTGATATTCTGGGAGGTGAGTCATAGAGGATCCTGCTTTGGTTTATGTCGGAGAGTGTTTTCCCTGAAGTCAGGAACAAGACAAGGGCGCCCACTCTCACCACTACTATTCAACATAGATTTTGGAAGTCTTGGCCACAGCAATCAGAGCAGATAAAGAAATTAAAGGGATCCAGATTGGAAAAGAAGAAGTAAAACTCTCTCTGTTTGCAGATGACATGATCCTCTACAGAGAAAACCGTAAAGACTTTACCAGAAAATTACTAGAGCTAATCAGTGAATATAGTAAAGTGTCCAGGATACAAAATCAACACACAGAAATCCCTGGCATTCCTATACACTAACAATGAGAAAACAGAAAGAAAATTAAGGAAACAATTTCATTCACCATTGAAACAAAAAGAATAAAATACTTAGGAGTATTTCTACCTAAAGAAACAAAAGACTTGTATATAGAAGACTATAAAACACTGATGAAAGAAATCAAAGAGGACACAAATAGATGGAGAAATGTGCCGTGTTCGTGGATTGGAAGAATCAATATAGTGAAAATGAGTATACTACCCAAAGCAATCTATAGATTCAATGCAATTCCTATCAAGCTACCAGAGGTCTTTTTCAGAGAATTAGAACAAATAATTTCTCAATTTGTATGGAAATACAAAAAACCTCGTATAGCCAAAGCAATCTTGAGAAAGAAGAATGGAACTGGAGGAATCAACCTACCTGACTTTAGGCTATACTACAAATCCACAGTCATCAAGACAGTATGGTACTGGCACAAAGGCAGAAATATAGATCAATGGAACAAAATAGAAAGCCCAGAGATAAATCCACGCATCTATGGACACCTTATCTTTGACAAAGGAGGCAAGAATATACAATGGAGAAAAGCCAATCTCTTTAACAAGTGGTGCTGGGAAAACTGGACAGCCACTTGTAAAAGAATGAAACTAGAACACTTTCTAACACCATACACAAAAATAAACTCAAAATGGATCAAAGATCTAATCATAAGACCAGAAACTATAAAACTCGTAGAGGATAACATATGCATATATTTCTATGTGAATACATACTTGCATGGTGGTGGTGGTTTAGTCGCTAAGTCCTGTCCGACTTTTGCAACCCCAGAGACTAATCCCTGTGGGATTTCCCAGATAAGAATACTGGAATGGGTTGCCATTTCCTGCTCCAGGTGATCCTCCCGACTCAGGGATGGAACTCACATCTCCTGCATTGCAGGCGGAATCTTTACCACTAAGCCACCAGGGATTTCCATATACTTGTATATTTAACTAAATCAAAATAGCTTTCTTGCCATTGATAAATCCTGTATGGACTGCAGAGCTGTCTGTAGTGTCCTATACTCGCCACATACAATGTTTTCTTCTCCTTGTCCAATCTAACGCAGCCCTCGTCTGAAGCTGTGTTAATGATCCACAGCATAGTTGTCCCTGTAAGCTTGAGCTGACCTTCGAAACAATAAGTGATCTGGCCACTCAAGACCCCCACGTGATGCTTGGTGTCCATTTTCTTGCTACCGTCCCTTGTAGTTATTGTGCAGACATGTCAGAGGTTGTGTTCGCTGTTTTGACAAACACAAACTAATACCTGTGTAAGAGTCTCTTATCATTTCATTTTGCTCCAGAAACAGAGTAGTCCCAGGGATACGTTATTTCTGTGTTCGCTTTAACCTGACCATTAATGTGAATGTCTCTTTGTCAAAGGACCTTCAAGGTCAGGCATCATTACCTAAGGCACTGCATTACTCAGCGTATTCAGATGTTGTGATATGTCACCTTCCTGGAGTCATATGCAAACTTGATGTTTTTCCAGTGTTTCTGGAAAAACAGAAGTCAAACCTCACAAAAACCTAAGGACTAAGATAACTCACACGGGAAACTATTTCTAGTCTAGAGCAGCTGATGGCTACAAGTTGATGGAGCTCTTATGTGGGGTAGAATTTACCCAATCATTATGCTTTTGCTATTTTTTTAAGAAATGTGCAATAGGTTAAAAAAAAAAAAAAAACAGAAGAAAAGAAAATCAAATTAAGGAAACAAAAAAAGATCCATATATCTAAAAATCTACATTTTTATATAAAATTGGATGTGAAGATCTATTTCCAGACTTGAAATATATGTAAGAAAGTTCTTCAATTGTCCTTGTGCTCCGGTGGTTAAGACTCCATGCTTTCAATTCAAGGGGTATGGGTTCGATCTCTGGTTGGGGAACTAAGATCCATTTTCTGTGTAGTGAGGTTAAAAAAAAAAAAAGTTCTTGTATAAAGAGAAACAATGCAGTGAGTACAAATCCATTTAAACACCATTTTAATCTGAGGACACACAAGTGAAGTGAAGTCATTCGGTCCTGTCTGACTCTTTGCAACCCCATGGACTGTAGCCCACCAAGCTCCTCCATCCATGGGGATTCTCCAGGCCAGAATACTGGAATGGGTTGCCATTTCCTTCTCCCGGGGATCTTCCCAACCCAGGGATCGAACCCGGGTCTCCTCCACATTGCTGGCCAGACACTTTTACCATCTGAGCCACCTGGGAAGCGAGAACACAGATCATAGGCAAAAAGCCAAGGTTCCTGGACCACATACCAGGATGGCTGGAAACATCAGGAAAGCAGCTGATGACCCTGTGTTTTCTAGCTAGCAGGGAGCTCCCAGGCTGGGCTCCTATTGTCTTGCATCTTAACACCTGGAGGTTTTAGTTCAGTGAAGCCTGCACCCTTTGAAATTTTAATTCCGACCAAGCATACCAAAGACAGTCTTTTCAAAGCATCTGAAACTATAATTTAGGATCTCTTTTAAGTATCATCGGCTGTAAAAAAGAGAAATTGCAGCAGAGGGAGTGGGTTAATTGAAAGTTATAAAGAAACCATTGAATGAAAAGTAGTAAGAAGGAATGAAAGCAATTTCAGACCATGTCAGTCATTATTTAGTTTATGCCCTCGTGTGAGAGCCGTACTGGGCACTTTTTTCTCTTCTCATTTTCTTTTTGAGGGTTTGAATGCAGTGTCCTCTTCATTATTTACTGTCTGGTGTTCCTTGGTTGGTTGCCATATAAGCTGTACCTGATTTAACGTTTTAGAGCAACCTTTTTTTTTTTTCCAAACGAAAATTAAGCCATCCTTAAAAATCCATCCCCTGTTTCTAGAAGCAATTGTGTACATAAACGCCACAGCAGGTAAAGGAAGTTTAATCTCCCCAAGGCTCAAGGCACTTGGAACGCTTGGGGCATCTGTTGCAGAGAAGAAAGGATAAAATGCGAATGCTCAGAGAAGGACTTCTGTTGTGTTCCTCCTTGAAGAATAACTGTCTATGTTGTTTTTAAAGTGGGATTCAGGAACAAAAGCACTCACAGATTCATACTAAATTTTCCAACGTCTGTGGAATATAATTTTATCAACAGAAAGCGCAGGTTGGAGAACTGGCTGGCAGCATATCTGGGACTAGACTTGAGGTCTTCTGATCCTCAGTTCTCCTTTCTTCCTGCCATGTCTTGCAGCCTTTTGTAACAACCAAAGACTTAGAAGGCAGCATTTGTGAGGTCTGCAAGGATAGCTTTTGGACCCTTAGGATGAGGTATACCCTTCACATGAAATTAGTTTCAGGACCATAAATGTAATGTTTTGCTGTTATTTTGTCATGAGGTAAATCTCATTCATCTGTGGATAGAAATCAAAGATTGGTCTACATTGAAAAGTTTTCTAGTTTAGGATAAGAATTTTAATTACAGTTTCTGATTTAACCAACAGTGCCTCATGAATAGGGGCTAGAAAGCATTTGAGGGCGGGCAGAAAGTTTCACTTTACTTGTGTTTTATAGGTTCTTTCGAACACGAGATTCAACAAATAAATCTATGTTTGAAATGTCATGAAATTCTTTGTGACCCAAAATATTTTTATATTGATATATACACATGCACACATATATTTATATATTATACATATTATTTATATGTCATAGTGAACATATATACATACACACACATGTGTGTGTATGTATATATATAAATATAAAATATGAACTCGACTAAACTTCTGCCATCTGTAAGTGCTAGCTTCATGTGACTGGAGTCCGCTAAATTTTGTTGTATTTTGTCATTATATACGTACATATGTGTGCATGCTAAGTCACGTCAGTCATGTCCAACTCTTTGCAACCTTATGGACCACAGCCCACAGGGCTCCCCTGTTCATGGGATTCTCCAGGCAAGAATACTGGAGTGGTTACCATGCCCTCCTCCAGGGGATCTTCCCGACCCAGGGACTGAAACTGTATCTCTTAAGTCTCCTGCACTGGCAGGCAGGTTCTTTACCACTAGCGCCACCTGGGAAGCCCCCATTTATTACACAAATATTATTTTATCTTGCAATATTTACACTGGACATTTACTTCTTTGACCGCTGCATTTTAGAAAATGCTTTTTAAAGAAACAAAAATGATACTTTAATCAAAAGGAATGTTCATTTCAAAAGAGAAGGGATCAGTCTATGTAAGCCACCAAAAATCGAAGAAAACAAACTCTTTGAACATATCACTTCTGATGCTGTGAGCAGCAGGTTTTTGTCACTTTTTGACTCATGTATGATCCATGTCTTGAACTACAAGACTGGCGTTAAATGCTGTTTTTCTTCTTTTTATTACTTACAAAAGGAATGTGCTATATGTTGTTTCTTTAGGGAATATGACTTGATAAGTCATGCTGGTAAGGTGGGGCAGATAAAACCACTGTCTTATTTCGGAGGCAGGACATCACCTTCTCCCACGGAGAGATAGGGTACTACTGGTATCTTCCGTGTTTTAAATAAACAGACAAAGCAGTAGTAAGAAAAAAAAAGTGTCCACTGGGCGTTTCCTAATGTGGTGAAGCCTTGCTACTGGTACAATTAGCACAGACCCTGAAAAACAGTCTCCACCACCGCCATCCTTTACCTTTCTCTCCACAGTCTTTCCAAGATGATAAGGCACAGTTTGGCAGTGGTGAAACTGCTCCTGCATTGAGGAGTAAAGTCTACAGCAAGGCAACTCTGCCTGTCTCCCTGGCTCACTGCAGGGTGCCAGCTCCATGCCCCTCCTGACCACCTAAGAGGCATCAAAGCTCAATGATCAATCTCTTCATTAACAAACTAATTCATAAGATTTGCATCACTTTCCTGAGTTCTTTACCAAGGGTCAGTAAGGAAATGGCTCCCTTGAAGTCTATTCCTGTTATTACCCAGTGCTATAAGTCAGAGCGCTGTCTGCGGCGTCTGTGAACATATGTTCTTGGAAGATTAGCCACAAAATCGCAAACTTATGTGAGGAAATTACTGTTCCATTAAAGTAATTTATGGGATCATGTGCAGAAGAGCCATTAGATATGGCAATCACGGTGCTTGGACGGTATTTCATATTGTTAAAGGGGTGTTGTACATGATAAACTCTCAATAGAAACAGCTGTAAATTACTTGCAGCTGAAGTGTGATAAGGCTTCAAATGATTACATTATATGAGCATGAGTGTTCAAAAAGTGCATCTGAATGTTGAAATCCAAATCATTTACTCTGAATTTCAAGGATCCTCACTCCATCATGCCTGCAAAAGATCACCTCTAGGTCCTTATCTTGTCTCTTTTTATTTGCGTACTGACTAAAAGGTCAATCCTGACAATCCCCTGTTTCACAATGTCTCCACACATAAACCCACTTAACTGTAAACTGCTTTGCATGTCTACAGAAACTTTGTTTCACATATGGCTTTTCTCTCCATCACCCTGTTAGCCTCGATCTTCAACTTTACACTAAGTAAGATATAACTGGTGGCAAAAATTTTCAACTAAAATATATTACAAGAAGCTATCCCCAATCTAGCCTGAATCAGTTGCACGGCTCTGGAAAAGTTATTTAACTTGTTGAGGCCAAAATATTATTGATAAACATGATGACTCGTCACCAACATCAGAGGCATCAGGGTTATCATTGAGCATTTTCCACGTGTACAATCTATCATGTGGCCAATTTAATCCTCATGCCTATTTTATGAGTCAGGCATTATGACTGCCATTTTAAACACTGAGAATGGATCAAAGAACAGAGTCCCAATTCCACTGCACAAGAGAATTAGAACATGTTTGAAATTAATACATTTTTTTCTCTCTCTCATTTCCATTCAATGATTACACCTAGGTTTTGTATCAATCTACATTTTTAAGTATTGCAATTTGAAAAAAATAATGCCTTTCGTACTAGCAAAATTCATAATTACTATGATACATCATTACTAGCAGAAAGGTTAATGAATTTCTCAAAACCAGATGCTTTCCAATACCAAAGCTTAGGCCCCCACATACTGAGATTCTGATTTAACTTGTACCTGGATGGCTTTTACGTGCAGCCGAAAAGCACTGATCTAACACTTGTGACATTACTCATACGGCCGAGCAATAACCAACTGAGATGTCACATTGATACCTACCATCTGTTAGCCCAATAACTCACAAGTTTAAGGTACTCTGGGCTACTCTTTTGATATAAGATGCAAAATAAATGAATTTTTATTTGTCGGTTGGCTGTGGGTATGCTGACTACACAATTTTTTGACGATTTTACCTTCCATGCTGGTAATAATTTTATATCATTTATATCAGAGAATCACCAGGAATGTCGTATTACTCTGACCTAACGGCCTAAAATCAAATGTGTTCACATGACATCAAAGTCTTCTACAACTTATTAACATATCTAAGCAACCAGCTGCAAGACACAGACAGAAACTTGATAAAGTGGGGAAAACATGGCATCAAGAGTCCTTATTTTAGGCTTGGTTCTACCGCTTACTGATTAGGGCAATGCATGTTTTTTCTCTGAACCTGCTTCTCCACTTCAAAAGTGTAGGAATTACATTAAATGGTTGCCAAAATCTCCTGTCGGGAGGAGAAAATGGCAACCCACTCCAATATTCTTGCCTGGGAAATCCTGTGGACACAGGAGCCTGGCAGGCTATAGTCCATGGGATTGCAAAGAGTCAGATACGACTGAGTGACTAACACACACACACACACACACACACACACACAAACAGTCTCCTGTGGGCTTCCCTGGTGGCGCAGTGGTAAAGAATCCACCTGCCAATATAGGAGAGATGGATTTGACCCCTGGGCTGGACGATCCCCTGGAGCAGGAAATGGCAACCGCTCCAATGTTCCTGCCTGTGAAACCCCATGGACAGTGGAGCTTGGTGGGCTGAAGTCCAGGAGTCGCAAAAGAGTTGGACATGATTTAGCAACTAAACAACAACGAAGTCTCTTGTAGCCCTAAAGTATTTCAAGCTCTGAGTAAGACAGTATATATGTTTATTAACAATCCAAACAAGCTGCATTAAAAAGTTCACTGCACTATTTCAAACCTCATTTATATCAGACAACAATTGCATTTATGGGCTGAATTAAATGTCAATTAGTACATGGACTTCTTTCTGAAATCTTTTTTTTTCTATAAGTCTCTTTCAATGTAGGACCAAAGGTAACTTCCCTTTGATATTTTAATACACCAACTGAGATAAAGTTGCCTTCACATTCCATTGCAAGATGTTTTAATTTACCCATACCCTACTATGTACTCTTAAATACTAAGACTATGGAAAAAGACCAAGAATTATGAGTTTTGAAACTATCAAAACTCAGAGGAATTCTTCTGGTCATACTGGTAGTAACAATAAATGCAGCAGTACATTGGAGCAGGCAAGTCAGCAACATAAAACATCATTAGTGGGTTACAGGGAAACTACCTTGCATGTCCTAAACTGCCTTCCTTTGTTCTAGGAAGGCAGAATGTGGGCCCACGATAAGCTGGATGAGAGAGTTCTATGCTCTCTGACTGAATCTCTTGTCTGCAAAGATGCTCTTTGAAAGCGCTCCTTCACTGTTAGTGAGAACGTAAATAGTTATAGCCACTATGGAGAAGAGTATGGAGGTTCCTTAAAAAAGTAAAAATAGAGCTAGCATACCATTCTGCCTACAATGTAAGAGACCTCAGCTTGATTTCTGGGTCGGAAGGATCCCCTGGAGAAGGGATAGGCTACCCACTCCAGTATTCTTGGGCTTCCCTTGTGGCTCAGCTGGTAAAGAATCTGCCTGCAATGTGGGAGACCTGGGCTTGTTCCCTGAAGTGGGAAGATCCCCTGGAGAAGGGAAAGGCTACTCACTCCAGTATTCTGGCCTGGAGCATTCCATGGACTGCATAGTCCACGGGGTCACAAAGAGTCAGACACGACTGAGCGACTTTCACTGTCATGATTCTGCAATCTCACTCTTGGGCATATATCTAGAGAAAAACATAATTCAAAAAGATACATGCACCCCAGTGTTCACTGCAGCACTGTGTATTGAGCCAATACACAATAGAAATCTAAGTGTCCATTGACAGAGGGATGGGTAAAGAAGATGTACATATACACAATGGAACATCACTCAGCCATAAAAAAGAATGAAATGATGCCATCTGCAGCAACAGGGATGGACCTGGAGATTACCATGCTGAGTGAAGTAAACCAGACACAGAAATACAAATATTATAACACATGATATCGTTTACAGGTGGAATCTAAAAAGTGATACAAAAGAATTTATTTACAAAACAGAAACAGAATCACAGACACAGAAAACAAATTAACTTGTGGTTACCAAAGGGGGAAGGGTAGAAGAGGGATAAATTAGGAGGATGGGGTTAACACATACGTACTACAATATGTACAACGGAGCGCCAACAAGGATCTACTGTATAGCACAGGGAACTATTATCAATATCTTGTCATAATCTATGAAGAGAGTGTAAAAAAATGTAAAGAATATATATAAAAAGGGATACACACACACACACACACACACACACACATATATATATGTATATAATACACATACATATACATGGGCTTCCCAGGTGGCGCTGCTGGTAAAGAACCTGCCTGCCAATGCAGTTTAGATATAAGAGATGCGGTTAGATCCCTGGGTTGGGAAGATCCCCTGGGAGAGGACATGGCAACCCACCCTAGTATTCTTGTCTGAAGAATTCTGTGGACAGAGGAGCCTGGCAGGCTGTAGTCTATAGGGTTGCACAGTCAGACACAACTGAAGCGACTGAGCACACAGCATACATATATATATATACATATAGTGTGTGTGTGTGTGAACACCTAAAACTAACCTGGAACTGTAAATCGATTACATTTCAATACAGTTTTTAAGCGGATGCTCCTTGAGAACTTTTCAGAGAAAGGAGCAAGACTTGGGGGTGGAGGCTTCTCTCAGAGCTAAGTGGTGAGGAATCTATCTGCCTGCCCATGCAGGAGACACGCGTCCGATCCTTGATCCGGGACGACCGACGCCTAAGCCCATGCGCCACAACCACCGAGCCTGTGCCCCAGAGCCCACGCGCTGCAGCTGCTGCGGCCCAGGCACCCAGAGCCCGGGCTCCACCACAGGAGACGTCACTGCAAACCCACATGCGGCAACGAGGGGCAGCCTCTGCTCGCTTCAACTAGAGAGAGCCCAGGAAGCAACAAAAACCCAGCACAGCCAAAAAGAAACAAACAAACAAAAAAATTTTAAGAGAATGGGGAAGTAGAGAGACAGAGAAAGAGGGACAGAGGGCATTTTGCATGAGCCATGTCACACCAAACTAGGGGAGCCAGAGATCCCAAGGGCACAAACAGTGATAAAGCAGCACTTACGGGCTCTAACAGGCATTTTTAAGAATTCCCCGGCACAGCTCCATCTGTGTGCTATGGAATAGGATTGCCTAGGCTATTTTGTAACAGCTCCCACAGTCCTCTTCTGCACCTGCTGTGGTGGGGTCAACAGCAGCCTCACGCCTGCCTGCCTGGTGTCTGCCTCCCACATGTGACACAGCTGACTTGACCCCACCTCCCACTGGAGCAGAAGCTGCCTGAACCGAGGATGCTGTTGCTCCAGGGATTCTTCAAATTCCGCCCACACTTACTAGAGCAGGGTAGGATGATACCCTGAGTGACAATTATGTCCTTTAATAGGATTCCCTCAACAATGTTAGTGATATGACTAGCATTTTTGAAGGTATTTCTAAGGTAAAAGCAATTTAGGTCTAACTAAGATCTTGCTTGGCTTCCCAGGTAGTACAGTGGTAAAGAATCCACTTGCTAATGTGGGGGATGCAGATTCGATCCCTGGGTCAGAAAGATTCCCTGGTGGAGGAAATGACAATCCACTCCAGTATTCTTGCCTGGAAGGTTCCAAGGACAGAGAAGCTGGAGGGCTACAGTCCCTGGGCTCACAAAGAGCTGGACACAACTGAGCAACTGAGCATATTCACAAGATCCTTCCTACATGAACAGATATGATCATAGCGCAGAGACAGTTTTGAGATTAAGGGCTAATACAGAAACAGGATACAGGAGACTGATTTCAGGTCCTGGCTTTGACATTTATTAGTTTTGGCAACTACGGGTAAGTCATTTGAATGTATTATGTAGTCTTAAAAAGTAGGTAATATAAAATGAATGAAAGTGCAACACATCGAAACACCCTCCAGAAAAGTTACTGAATTTCTGGAATGAAGAATGCAATAAACTTCAGATAAAAGAAACAAGACACCCTCAATACAAAGAAAATAAGCTATCTCAGATTTGTCATCTGCAATATTAGATGCCAGAAGATAATAGAGCTGAGGCAGAGAAAAGAATGTGACCAGGGACTGTATACTCAGACAAGTTATCATTCAAATAAGAACGAAACAGAAAGTCAATTTCAAATCTATCACACACAAAAGAAAAAAAAAAAGAGCAACAACAAGAGCATATCAGACAGGTAAGATTTTTTTCATAAACATATGAATGGACAAATTATGATATGAAACTGAGAAAAAGTACAGTCAGTCAGGCAGTTCAGTCACTCAGTCCTGTCTGACTCTTTGTGACCCCATGGACTGCAGCACGCCAGGCTTCCCTGTCCATCACCAACTCCCGGGGCTTGCTCAAACTCATGTCCATCAAGAGAATGTGCAGATTCAATTGAACATATAATCTACATTTCCATAACTATGATAAAATTATTTTATCAAGTAATATATACATAATTTAATACACATAATTAAAATCAGGTTTCAGATGAATAATTCTTGAGGAAAAAGCACAGACAAGAAAAAAATTTCCTTCTGTTTTGTTGTTTAGAGAAATGGAAGGGAAAGAAAGATGAAATAAGACATGAAGGCACCCCTTCTCTCTTCTAGGACATTGATAAACACCCTAAATTAGGCAAATGGAGGCAAGGAAGCTTGAATGTAACATTAATAATATTTGAAGTAGAATTTTATTACATGGGATTGAGGGGGTGTGTTTTACTGATACAGATTATGTTAGTATTAGTTGCTCCATGATGTCTGACTCTTAGAGACCCCATGGACTATAGCCCACCAGGCTTCTATGTTCATGGAATTCTCCAGACAATAGTGGAGTGGGTTGCCATTCCCTTCTCTAGAGGACCTTCCCAACCCAGGGAAAGAACCCAGGCCTTCTACATTGCAGGTGGATTCCTTACTGTCTGAACCACCAGGGGAGAGATTATAGTCTTAAACAAAAAGCTGGCTGTATGTCCTTATACATAAATCAATCATTTAAAGGGTAAAAGCAGTGTTTAAAAGGAATGAATCTGCTGTGCCAGAAGGAAACAGAGGCTGCTGATAGGCTATGGTTGAACCAGTACTGTACAATGGAAATGCAGAAGGATGTAGGGGCTTATGTCTGCAAAACCTATGACAAAATAAACTCTAGAGAATCCCTTTTGCTGTTTTAGAAGAAGACATTGTGCGTACTCTTGGGGGCATATGATACACCAGAAAGGACACACATATTTCTGCTACTTCCCAACAAAGTTTGTTGTTGTTTTTGCTTAGTCGCTAAGTCATGTCTGACTCTGTGTGATCCCATGGTCTGTAGCCCTCCAGTAGTCCATGGGGTTTCCCAGGCAAGAATTCTGGAGTGGGTTGCCATTTCCTTCTTCAGGGGTTCTTCCTGACCCAGGGATTGAACCCACATATCCTGCATTGGTGGGTGGATTCTTTACTGTCTGAGCCACCAGGGAAGCCCTCCCATTAGAGCAGATTTGCCATATTCCTAAAGAGAACAATATTCAAAAATTATATGTACACATCTCCTAAAAAATGCCAAGCCTTCTAAATATATATTCATGTCTGAGGGATTCCTATGGGGATGTCATTAAACATCAGAGGAAAGATAATTAGGCCAATGGGGTATCCTAAACAGGCAAACCAAATGAACAAACAAACAGAAAGTGGCAGAGCAACTCCCCTGGTCTTTGGAATCTTGGTTCACACAGACACACAATTTATCCCCATTCATATTTACTCTTCAGCTTACTCTCAGGGGAAAAGGTACCAAAGATTTTAGTTCTAAATTTCTTTTTTCCAGTTTCTGGGGTTTTTTTTTGTTTTTTACATTATTCTTTTATTCTGTGTCATTTTTCTGAGCACTGGCTTTTATCTGCTGTAGCCCTTCTGATAGTTACAATAACTTTCAACATCACGTGGACATTAAAATTAATTCCGGAAACAATAAAAAGGATGGAACACAAGCTCTAACCTTACCTATTGGCTCTGACTGGAACACATCAACTATTACAAGATATTAAATCAGCTCATGATGAAGAAACTCTAGTGCTGATGCCAGGAAGTCCACTTGTGGAAGAGCCTGGGTGAGCCGTGATTTCCCTTTAGAGTCTCAATGTTTTGATTTTCTGCTTGCGTGGACAGAACTTAGGAAATGCCTTGATCATAAAGTATAACATTCGTTCATGATTAAAGCGTTGAATTGAAGGTCTTTACAAACAAGCCCAGGTTTATTTTGCCATGTAAGCATAAAACTACAGCAAAATTCAATGTAATATTCATTTTGAATATTCATCTGGGCGGTGAAAAACCAGAATTTTTAGTTATTCCACACTTTCTATCCTAGTCCTTATGTTAAGAGCTAAAAGGCCTTGGTCAAAGTGAAAGTCACTCAGTCATATCCAACTCTTAGCAACCCTGTGGACCGTACAGTCCATGGAATTCTCCAGGCCAGAATACTGGAGTGGGTAGCCTTTCCCTTCTCTAGGGGATCTTCCCAACCCAGGGATCAAGCTCAGGTCTCCTGCATTGCAGGCGGAATTTTTACCAGCTGAGCCACCAAGGAAGCCCAAAAGATCTCGGTAGCCACAGGAAGAAATATATTCTCTTGTGGCAGGGTGTGAAAAGATCTGGAAAACTTCAATCAGTTGAGACTTGCAGATGTACTACATATTAAACTTGATGTTATTGTTATTAAAAATGATGATAAAAACTTAGCATTGCAGTTTACCTTAAATATTGCCTGGGGCAATTTTTTTCATAGTCTTGACAAAGAAGCTGAAGGCAATAAATAGAAAATAAATTACCCTCCAAAGCCAGAGCTGTTTAGTGGTAGGGCTGAAAAAAATCCAAGCATTTTAACTTCCTTTCTTCTATTTATTTTGCTGTCATTGATGCTAAAACAAAGAAAATGAATCACAGATATTGTGGCTTCTTAGCAAATTTCCCTCTCCATCTCATTGTTTCCCAAAGGTGCTTCAAATACCTCACTAATGATAGCAAATTGTTGAGAAGCACACGCATTCAAATTTAAAGTCATGGAAGACTGTTAATTCACTCTGTGAGTGCAAAATGGTTCTTAGAAACTCATAGACTAAGACTTGGGGAAAGTGTAGCCAATCAGGACTTAGAGAGTAGGAACACGCATCGCTCCTTCTCCAGCTCTTTCAGTCAACCATCAATCACCTTCAAAGAACACATCCCATAGACCTGAACTGGAACTTCAAAAGAACTAGGCTTGAATCACAGCAATTCTATTTACTGATCATTAATCTTGATGGTATCATATAAAACCTGTGAATTTTATTTTATTAATTTTTTTTTACTTGCATAGATGGAGTGAGGACAATGATACATACGTGAAAGGACTGTGCTGAATATCACATATGACAAATCCGACACAGATGATTTAGTAGTTGGTTTGATGGATACATGGAAGAGTGCGCTATCATTACTTGCTAATATACCACACAGCACGGAGAAGGCAGGTAGTTCAAGGAGAAAGAAGAGGCAGAACAAAGGACTGTATGTTGAGTACACGCATTTTAGTTTACTAGGCAGAAAATCTACTTCAGGTAATCATGCATTCACATTGAGAAAAATGATCTGTAAACTTTGGTAAGTTTTAAATGAAACAAATCTAAAAGCAAATCTATTCTGATGGAGAATGGCTTAGAAGCCCCCAGAGAGTTCACCTTAAATTTTAACAACTCTAAAAATTAGCAGAACAAAAGCAAAAGAGGGATGGAAAGGAGAGAAGGAGAAAGGAAAGAAAAGAGGAAAGGAGGAAGAGAGGAAGAAAGGAGAGAAAAGAAAAAATAAACTGTGAAACAGAAAGAAAGGGAGGGAATGTCGGATAAACATTCAAGAGGACTTCCTGGTAGCTGAAGGCAACTCTGTAATTGCCAGGATACTTAAACCCTAAGTATCTAGTCAAAGAGGCTGTGAATTAACACTGCTGTAATTACTAAACGGAAGAAACTACAAAGTCTACACATTCCTCGAGGGTGTTTTTCCTGTTACTTATTCTTTGTGCCAAAATATCTGACCACACTAGCGCTTTGGTAATCACTGTTACAATGTTTGAATAAAAGCCTGTTCAACTGTGAATGTCTTGGGAGGGAGGAAGTGTAACACACACACACACACACACACACACACACACACACAACTAAAACTCATTTCCTATTGTTTTAGAGGAAATCAGACAACTTATTCTTGGTGCTATTTCTGTAAAAACATATTCTTTTTCTTTCTTAAATCATTTAACCTCAATTAAAAGAGATTATCTACTTAATAGATTTTCTTTCATCTTAGTTACTTATCTATATCCTGTAATAATCTTAGGAAGATCTGAAGCATTTCCTTTTCATTTTGGGAGTACCACTTAAGTTTATTCAGCTCTGCCTGAACACAGGTTACTTGACCCCATCAATTCACTTAATTCTTGAGCTTCACTTACCTCATTTATTCCTGTATCAAGTTCCTGATATTTAATGATTCTCTAAGTATACGCTATGTTCAGCTTTTGTTCAGTGAAGGTGTGTAAGTCTAAAATTCATAAGAAGTTGTGCTAGGGTAGGTGTATCAATTACCTTTGACCATGACATCTTTTAGTGAACTTCATGCTAAAGTTTCCTGACTGTTTCAGGCCACATTTCTTCGATGTTGACAATTATGAGTTACACAGGTTAAGCATGTAGCTTTAAAAGTATTATGTAGCCTACTACTGAGGATGCTAGAAGGCATAAGACGATAAAAATAATATGGTCAATGCAGGCGGGCTACAGCTGATGGGGTCACAAAGAGTCAGACACGACTGAATGACTAAGAGCACGTGTGTGCGTGCGTGCATGCACACACACACACACACACACACACACACACACACACACACACACACACACCCCTCATCAGTAAAAGAGAAAAAAATAAACTCTTATTGTTAGTATAAACTATTGGCACATAAATTAGATGTCTAACCTACAGCTACCATGCAGAGAAAAATAAAACAACCAAAAATAAATAAACATCAATACAAAAGAAGCTACTTTGGGCTGAATCCACTATCTTTACAGACAGGGAGTCTTAAGAACACTGGATCCTTTGCAACTGGAATCTGTACCATTTAACATTTATTCAACAAAACTGTAACAATACCAACTCAACATATCCATAATATTGTGATAATATTTCTTAAAGGCCCATGAATCAGTTCTTCCCATTTTTTTTCCTCCTGTTCCCATGTAGCTGGAGCTATGACTGGCTAAAATCTCCCAGGGATGTGCCATCTCTACCTTCTGTATCAATCATAATAGCCTTTATCTCAAAGGCCCTGTTCTGTGGCCCATTATTCTAGAAAGCCAGTCTCAGAGAGATGAGAATAGAGCTGATAGGAAAGAAATGTCTCCTCACAAAAGCACAGGAGACAAGAAGACTGACATGTCTGCCAGGCAATCTAGAAGCCAGCCCACAGGGAAGCCCTTACTTACAATGAATACAGTATAGTAACACCTCTCTTTGCCAAAAAACCTAGCACTTTCCAGAGTATGATGGCAAATATTCATGGCAGAAGAGATTCCTCCAGCTGGATTCTCTAAAATCCATGTTCAAAGGAAGAGTCACTTCACTTCCGGTTGCAGGTCAGGAGGAAAGTCAGTTAGCCCTGGGCTGCTGGTCATCACTCCTCCCCCTGCATGGGCCATCACTTCTTAGCTGTTTTCACTGTTCAGTTGCTAAGTCGTGTCTGGCTCTTTGTGACCCCATGGACTGTAGCACACCAGGCTTCTCTGTCCTTCATTATCTCCCAGAGTTTGCTCAGACTCATGTCCATTGAGTCAAGACGCCAGCCAACCATCTCATCCTCTGTCATCCCCTTCTGCTCCTGTCTTCAATATTTCGCAGCATCAGGGTCTTTTCCAGTGAATCGGCTCTTTGCATCAGGCAGCTAAAGTATTGGAGCTTCAACTTCACTCCTTAACGTTCTCCTTTAATTATCCTCCATGCCTCACGCTACTCACTGGTAATTCAACCCCCTTCACTGCGATGCTCTGTCTAAAACAACCATGACCCTATTGATCCCGTGCCTAATGCTTCCTTCTAATAGATCTTATTAAACCCCTATCCAAAGTCATCATCACTCCTTCTTAACTTCTGTCTTTCTTGACCTCTTTCAAAACTTGTATTTACTCAATGTAACCTTTTTTAGCTAGATGATCAGAGATAAGAAAGCTAATAAACTGATGAAAGTTTAGTTTGCGTGCAACTGAACATATTACTTGCTTTATCTCATCCAGGATAATGTGTATCATATAAAATCTTCAGTTTTTGTTTTCAATTGGTCAATTTATTTGCTCACTTAGTACCTGTATTCGGAGGGTAAGGACACCCTCAAATCATGCAATGTAACAGACCAACCACCTGCTGTGTGGTTTCAGCCCCAAATTTACATTTACCCAAATTAGGATCCTGATAAAGTTATCTCAAGTTTTTCTCCTAACCTTAATTTTTAGGATTATAAACAAAGCCAATGGTCAGATTATAGCAACTGAACTGAAAGAATAATTCTGTTTGTTTGTTTCTCTGTATTCTACCTGTAGATGAACCATCCAATTTTTAATAATACATTTACTATTTGAGGAATAACCAGGACATGTGTATATTTCAACATTAAGATCTGACATCTGGAAATTACAAGAACTAATATTATCAAAATGGAAACATTTAAAAAGTCTTAAGAGAACTGTAGGCTGGAGGTCATTCCTTGTATGCAGAGAATCCTCAATTTTTAATATGCCTAAAGTTAACTAATTTGTATTTTATGCAATAATACCTAAAAAGAAAACATCAAACTACATATATAACGTAAATTACTTTTGGGGGGGTATGTCTCACAAATCTGATGCATCACAGAGTAGCTGTGATGAAATCTCAGTTTTAAATAATCAATGTTTACATGAAAGAAACATAGGCAATGAGGAATATGTTCCAAGCAGATTATGAAATAACATAAAGTGCAGGCAACTTGAAGGCATTCAGGACTACTAGATTATATTCAATGAAAGAAGACCATTCTCACAGGGAAAGTGGAAGCATTAAACCTGAGGATCTCTAAATTTCTACACAATGATTCTCTTAGTTCTAAAAGTGCAGGCTTCAAAAATTGATGAAAAGGTCAGAATAATAAGATAGACTCTGTGTAGAGGCAGGAGGAAATAAATGAGAAAGAAATCGCATGAGAGTGCACCCAATATTGTGAATAACCAAATAGTGAAAGTCCAAAGCATTTCTTACATAGAAATACATATCCTTCTATTACAAGCAGAATAGTTCAAGAATTATTTTCCTAGGGAGATACTAGGGAGCCAACCTTTCAATTTATCAGCTTGTTTTCATGTCTTTGTATTGACATGTAGAAGAGAAATCCAGTACCAATGGAACTAACAAGGAATACAAAGGATTGGAAGCAGTTTTTAGAAGTAAAAACATAACAGCTGCTCTGGTTCGGTTTAGCTTCTCACTGGTATTTTTCAGTTATAAGAGCAAATGAGCTGAACAGACAAAGAAGAAAATGACATGGCATTACTGGAGCCAATCACAAGAAATCCAATCTCGAAAGATTTACGTGTATAAACAATTTGACAATCGTTGTGTTTTTATTTTTTTTCAGATTGTCTCATGCCTGGAGTACAAAGCCCTGCTGATGCCTCAGATGCTTAAAAACCATGAAGAAATTGAACGTTATTCCAGAATTTCTTCTACTAAATCAATACAGCAAAAGAACTTGGTCAAGCAAAACAGGCTCTTGGGGAGGCCCGGCTGCCCTTCAATACCATCCAGATCTACAGTTCAGGAAATGCGATAGACATGGGAATCATTCAAAATTTACAGCCCCTGAATAAGCAGCATGAAAGGATGGCAGAGTGCAAGCAAAGAGTGATGCATGTTGGAACAGAAGAGGCTGGAGTAAAAGGCAGCTGAATTCACAGCAACGAGAGAGCAGAACAGTTGGCTAAGGCTTTCGCTGAAGCAAAACCAAACTAAAGAAGGCTCTTTCCATTCTGTGCCTCCTTCTAGTTGGTCCCTAGTCTCTCTTGACCCTCTATGAAGGCTTGAGGCCACTTGTGGCTACAGCTTGAGGTCCAATGTCTTCTCCTAATTGGCACCTTATCTTGTAGTTATCCAGAAATCAATATAACTCTATCTAGATTCTGGAAGTCCAACTAACTTATTTAAAGACAATGACAAAATTTGCTAACAGACCATCTACAAATAATATCCAATCACATGAGAAGTAGCTTCATGAGGGCCAGTAGCATATTTGAATCACTTCTACCTCAATTTCCAGCAGCTAAAAGAGTTTGGCATGTAGCAGGCGTCTCAAATGTTTGAATGATGAAATGAGTCACAGATACAGAATTCAGCTTGACACAGAATTTCTACTGGTTCCCAGGGAATTGCACCCTCTGGTTTTCATCTTGTTCATGTTCGGCATGAGTTCCTTTTGCTTGGCTTCCCAGAGGATATCTAAACTCTCTGGCAATTTGTATTCCAATCAAAAGTGAGAGCCAAAACCCGCTCCCAGTGTACTTCTATCTTCTGAGACAAAATGATTTTTTTTTTCTTTCATCCTCCTTTTTTATAACTCCAAATCCTAAACTTAATTACCTTTTTATCTAAAGGAGCTCATAGGCAGTATGATCCATGTAAAAAGAAGGGACTGATTTATTATTTATTTCAGTTACCAATAAAGCAAATGGCAGATTTCAGTAGTTCTAGGTGTGAAATTGAACTTATAATTATCGACCCCGCAAAAGCCATATCTATCAGTGATTACGAGGACCACTTGGGTTTCCCAGGTGGTGCTAGTGGTAAAGAATCTGCATGCCAGTGCAGGAGACCCAGGAGACATGGGGTTGATCCCTGGGTTGGGAGGATCCCCTAGAGAGGGCACGGCAACCCACTTTGGAATTCTTGCCTGGAGAATCTCATGGACAGAGGAGCTTGGCGGGCTATAGTCCATCACGTCCCAAAGAGGCGGACACTGACTGAAGCAACTTAGAATGCATGAGGACCACTCATTACATAATTCATAAATACTTCTTAACTAGTACAGTATCTTATTCTGAAATGTGAAGGAAGACATTTTGTTCCAAAATGTGAACACAAAGTTTAAATATGCTTTCCTAAATAATATATTTGCATGTACAGGGTATAAAAGTTTCCCTAGGGTAGCAATAACTGTAGATGTGGAAAGTGAAAGATTGCATTAGAATAACTGTGAATTCCTTTCAGCTTTTCTGTATAGTTTCCATTGCTCCCACTAGGGACATAAGCCAATGATGCTAAATATTTAGTATCTATAATCCAACATCAGGGGTATTGCCAGTGATGCAACAATAGGAAAGGAAGAGAAACAGGAAAGGAGGGAGAGGAGGGAGGAGGGGAGAGAGAGAGAGAGAAAGAGGCCACGAGAAAAAAGGAAAAACCAGCCCTAATGACATAGAGAGAAGTTATATTTTAGAACTAAATGAAGGTCATGCTTTGGAAAAGAAAAATCAAGGAGAGAATAATAACATATTCATATAAATTTGGTGATATTAACCCATCCAATAATTGCACTGGATAAACATCAATCTCTAAAGTTTTCTTAATATTTTTAGTCATTTATAATCATTGATATTGTCTTTTGTAGAATCTCAAACTCACTGATATGCATCTTACCATAAATGAAAATTAGAGGGATTATAACATTCCGACATCAAACTCATACACTATGTTTCTGCTTATCATATGAAGACGCATGATTACATTATTGTTATCCCGGGTAAGCAGCCTACCTTACTCTTTCATCTCTCTATATATATGAATATAGCCCTGTCAAATAACTGATTAGGCAGATACAGAATCCTGAAGACAGAACCTTTTATGCCTGAACCTTTTATGCCTCAGTTCCTCAAGGGCTTTCAACTTCTCATATTCTGCCTCGAGACCTTTTTGCCTGATCTCCACATCCTTCAGTTGAATCTATTTCAATTCTGTATTTTCAGCCTTTAGTTTTGAGCACTTTACAAGATAAGCCCTCTTTCTGATTCAGGTTAATATGTATTCCATATTCACTAATGTGATTCCTGCAGTCATTACGATTACTGCTACTGAAATGGTTTACCCACTCCTTCCTTAACAAGCGGGATACATTCCATCTCAATTAATTTCAGCTTATAGCTTGGTGCCTAAAATACAGTAATACATTTTTGCATAAATTAATAAGGAATACACAAGTGAGTTGCACCATATCTGTGAAACCTACACTCCCATGACATTCTAGAAATATAACTCTACTGTAAAATTTTAGTGAAACCTTAATGGAAGTGTTGGGACACTTAAAATAGTGTATGGATTTTAATTTTTCCATGTTTAGGGAATAGGTAATACATGGATTATTCCCTTTCCTGGTTGATGTCCTTGTAGTTATAAACGAGTTTTGGTGATAAGAACCAAGACAATAAGCTCAAAGAAATGGATGGAGCTCATAGAGAATCTTAAATTTCCTTATTGTGAGTATTCCTGCATGGGGCATCAATCATACAGAGCTATGCATTCATAACTAACTACTTCTTGGGCATATTTTTATCCATAGGTTGATTGTTTACTCCTAGAAAATCGGGAATCTTATCACCTGTTTTCAGCTGAGACATAGTGGATGTACTGATGTGTCAGGCACTCTTTTACGAACTGTGTATGATACACTGTGGAGTACTGAGCAAAGCCAGAGAGTCTCAGTTCTCAGAGAACTTACTATACAGTAAAGAAACACTGTAAACTGCTATTCACAGAAACAGTCAAAAATTACACAAGTGACAGAAACTTTAACAAGGGCATTGGATTTGTAAAGGAGGTGAGAGAACTGACATATGAAGTCACAGATTTGAACTTGACTTTATGTCCTAAAACACACTTGTATGCTTAATGTGCTGTGAACAGCCAAAATACAATTGTGTGCATCTGTATTTTAAAAGCAGATAGGATAACGTCAGTTTTTTTCAAAATATCAGTGTTAACAAGTATTAAGAAGTATTCAGTTATAAGGAGGATATGCACAAACTCCAGGAGACATGAAGGACAGGTAAGCCTGGTGTGTTGCCGTTCATGGGGTCACAAAGAGTCGGACACGACTTAGTGAATGAACAACAACATCTATCTATCTATCTACATACTATTATGGACCTCAAGTGCATTATTCAGTCTTTAAATTGAAATTACATTAAAAACATGGACCTACTTTAATAATATAAAAATTTTTTTTTTAAATGTTTAAAAGGAGCCTTTAAGCAGAGCTATCACAAACACAAAGCTCTCTTGTGTGCCTGTGTGTACACTAAGTTACTTGGGGGTAGTGTCCTACTCTGCACAACCCTATGGACTGTTGCCCTTCAGGCTCCTCTGTCCATGGGATTCTCCAGGCAAGAACACTGGAGCGGGTCACGATGCCCTTCTCCAGGGGATCTTCCCTACCCTGTGCTCCCACACTGCAGGCAGATTCTTTGCCATTGGAGCCACCTTGGAAGCCCAAAGTAAATATTAAATCAGTAAATGTCTACTTTTTAATCCTTAGAAATAATACGGTGCTTCTACTTGTCCTAGTGGGGAGAGTGGACCACTTGGAGAGTTTTAAAAACAGACAGAATTGCATCACTGCTTTCAAAATGTAGATGTTCATTGGACTTTTGTGGGGTAAAAACCTGAAAAAAAAATTTAGCTATTTGTTAAAAAGGAGCTTGCTTTTTTTTTTTTCTAATTGTTTTTGCCATACATTGTCATGATATCACCATGGGTTTACATATGCTTCCCCTCTGGAACCCCCCTCCCTCCTCCCTCCCCCCCAGGAAATCTCGCTGTACCAGCCCCGAGCATCAATCCTGGGCTGGCGATTGATTAGACACATGACAATTAACATGCTTCAATGCCCTTCTCCCATATTATCCCACCCTTACCCTCATTGCTTTTTTTTTTTTTTAACCAAAAAAAAAAAAAAAAGCACAAAAAACAGAGCATTCTCCTTGAAAGAAAAGCTATGACAAACCAAGACCGCATATTAAAAAGCAGAGATATTACTTTGCCAACAAAGGTCCACCTAGTCAAAACTGTGGCTTTTCCAGTAGTTATATATGGATGTGAGAGCTGTACTATAAAGAAAGCTGAGCACCAAAGAATTGATGCTTTTGAACTGTGGTGTTGGAGAAGACTCTTGCAAGTCCCTTGGACTACAAGGAGATCCAACCAATCCATCCTAAAGGAAATTGGTCCTGAATATTCATTGGAAAGACTGATGCTGAAGCTGAAACTCCAATACTTTGGCCATTTGATGCAAAGAACTGACTCTTTGGAAAAGACCTTGATGTTGGGAAAGATTGAAGGCAGGAGGAGAGGATGACAGAGGATGAGACGGCTGGATGGAATCACCGACTCGATGGAAATGAGTTTGAACAAGCTCCGGGAGTTGGTGATAGACAGCGAGGCCTGGTGTGCTGCAGCCCATGGGACTGCGAAGAGGCGGACACAACTGAGCAACTGAACTGAACTGAAAAAAGGAGCTGGGGAAAAATGGATTAAGCAGGTTTGAATTCTCCATGACTTCTCGGGGCCTTTGATAAAGATTGTGAAGCTTCTTAGGTCTATAGATCCAGTACTTTTGAAACCTATCAGGCTATGATCTCTCGCAGAACATCAGTAAGCCAGATCCTCCAAAGAAAACATATCAGAAACCACCAAAGTAGAGCTTTTTAAATTGAGAGTTCTGAAATAGCTTACTAGTTTCTAGCAACTGTTTACACTGTAGTATGCACAGTAGCTAATTAACTACAAGATTCCTCCAATTATCCACAGAGAAACAAAACACATAATGATTAGAACTTAATTCATTATTAAAGATTTGGAATAATGGCAGTTGAGAGGTTCCAAAAGTAATGTTCCTTATTCAAATTAGAGCCAAAGACCCTGATGCTGAGAAAGATTGAAGGCAGGAGAAGAGGACGACAGAGGATGAGATGGCTGGATGGAATCACTGACTCGATGAACATGAGTTTGAGCAAGCTCCAGGAGTTGGTGATGGACAGGGAAGCCTGGTGTGCTGTGGTCTATGAGGCTGCAAAGAGCCAGACACAACTGAGCGACCGAACTAAACTTCTAAGGTGCCCACCATAACCAAACAAGTGTCTGCTATAACACCTAGATACAACGACTAGAATCATGCATTTGTCAAATGTTTAATGTCTGAATAATTCTTATCCGAGCTAATAGGATTAACCACACTAGTTTATGGATATGAGGTTTGGCTGTCGATTCTACTGGAGAAAAAATATTTTCAAAGGATTAGCTGATTAATTGGTAACCAGAATTCTGGGAAGACCTTATTCTAGTGACTGAGTTCACAGAGGAGCTACTGGGCAGCCAGGAGTCAAGACCTTGCATGTCCCTAGCTCCATGTCTGGGAAGAAGGCCCCCAAGGCGCCTCAGGCTTTCTCACTGCATGTCATATGGAAGTTCCATTTCATCTTTTCTCACTCAGATTACACTGAGTTTTTCTTTCATTCCCTGTAACTTAACAGTTATTTTCTCAGGTTTGAGTTTTCACATCCTGGCTAACTCCTTTAGGGCTGATGAGTGTCTAACCATTAAATCCTAATTTTCCCCAAATCTCTCTCTTCTTCTACAGGGAGAATTGTTCCTGCAGGCCTCCCAAAATCCATCTCAATTCTAATGTTATATGAGTTGATCAGAGTCTACAATCTAAGAAGGCTGGATCAGCTACTAGTATGCACAGTAATTTGAAAAACCAGATTAAACATCAGTTCATTAGTTTCCTTGTATATTTTCTGGTGAAGAACTAGTAATGAACAACTAGTTTACAACAGTGTATATATCTACATTTTTAAAAAATTTCAAGTATTTTATTGATATTTGCATTATGATTTGAGTAATCTCACAAAGTTAGCATGAAATCGCATCCAAAGTTAACACTGCTAATTCTAAGAAAAACAGAAATGTAAATTTCCCAATAAATTAACTTTTGGAGCATAGTCCACTGGAAGCTAAAAAACTGGCCAAAAAGAAGTATGTTAATGTTCTCAAACACTAAGCATATATTGTTTCTCATTTTAGCATCTCTCTCTCTCTCTCTCTCTCACACACACACACACACACACAAATAAAAACTAAACGCAACAGGAAGAGAAGGGCTGAATGATTTACTGATAGGCAGTAGCAACGCATGCTGTTAACTACCGACCTAACATAGCTTCTATCATTAGGAACCACATAAGTGATTCCGTGCAGTCCGAAAGAAGAACGATTTGTGATTAGGTACTGCACCCCACTGACTCTCTTAAGCTAACTCTGTCTGCTTAGTCACTTAGTCGTGTCCAACTCTTTGTGACCCCATGGACTGTGGCCCACTAGGCTCCTCTGCCCATGGGATTCTCCAGGCAAGAATACTGGACTGGGTTGCCATGCCTTCCTCTCACACTAAATTCTTATTTGCATGCTCAGGCATTCAGTCGTGTCTGACTGTTTGCGATACCATGGACTACAGCCTACCAGGCTTCTCTGTCCATGGGATTTCCCAGGCAAAATTTTCCTTCTCCAGAAGATCTTCCCCACTCAGGGACTGAACCCACATGTCCTGCATGGCGGTGCATTCTTTATCTTGGGAAGCCCCCCAAATCTTATTTAATGGCATATATTTCCAACATTAATTCATTTTTATGGCACTGTTAGGTTGAGTTTTATTGGCAATGAAATATCTATATTAATTGGAGATATCACTGGAAAATTTAAACATCACAGATACAAAATTTCAATTAATCAGCTAAAAGTACTGATTGAAGGATTGTCTTGAAATGTTTAGCTTTAATAATCAAGAGAAGAAAACTGATAAACTTTATAACCTATATAAAACTTATAAAAAAAACTTGAAATAAAAATAGGTAGCTCTGCTAATAGTCTTATATTAACATGTTTCTATTCTTTTGCCTACAATAATTTTTTGGTACAAAACATATCTCAACCATACCACATTATGGAAATATTACTTATTCAGAATAAAATTATCATAACTGATTTGAATTAAGAAAGCCTTCAGTTTCTTTTGTATTTGTGATGAAGTAAACATTAAGCATTTTATTCAGAAAAGTACATTTTCTATCTTATTGAATACTGCCAAGTTCTTTGAAAAGTATCTTAGTAATCATATGTTATGCTTTTCCAAGATACCAAAAAAATGTTTTTATAGCAAAAGGCCCACCAAAATTATAATAGATTTTTCTACTGTCTCACAGCTTGGAAGTTAAAAAATAATTATCATACATTATAGTTTTGCAAGGGTACCATATACTAATTTCAAAATATAAATGTTCATAGGAATATACACTAAGAGCTAAAAATATTGTTTTGTAGATTGCTACAAACAAAACTTCATTATGTGTGAATAGGGCTTTATTTCATAGAGTTCTTCCAAACACTCCACCTCCCACACCCAGAGCTTTTCATTTAAAACTCCTCTAATAATTTCAGGAAAAAGACTGGCCCTAACTAAAAGATGAGACGTACAATCCTCACAAAACTCACAGAAAGAAGAGGTCTACACACAAACTATCCCTTTTACACAATATATACAAATATGAGATTTATTTTAAAATTATAACACATTTGTCAAAATATATAAAGATGAAAGAAAGATAACCAACTGGAGTCATAAGAAAGAACTGGAGTGTTCAAAGTCATGGAATAGTAAACTAATGTGCAAGTCTATGCAATAAAGCTTGGAACAGATCTGCTTCTTTAGTCAAATGAGAAGAAAACTGAGACGTGACCTATTGATGGCCTTGAAGTTCAACAAGAGTTCCTGGTCAGAAAATGGCAATCTGTTCTAATCACTCCAAGGGATTTGCTGTCATGTAACACTATGAAATCAACACTAGAAAATAAACATATTTGCAGAGGGCTGCTAACATAGCATCTAATAGCCATTTATATAATACACATGCATATTGACATACATACCTGCAAATACACACACACACACACACACACACACACAACCTTCTCTAAATATTAATACTTTAGAAAAAAAAAGTGATTCACCTCTTCAGGATCAACTATTTTTGGAATGAGTAGGTAGGCAAAATACAACTGTTGTGTGCTTAGTCGCTCAGTCATGTCAGACTCTTTGCCAGCCCATGGACTGTAGCCTGCCAGGCTCCTCTGTCCATAGAAATTCTCCAGGCCAGAATATTGGAGTAGGTTGTCATTTCCTCCTCCAGGGGATCTTCCCAACCCAGGGATCGAACCCAGGCCCCCCACACTGCAGGCAGATTCTCTACCATCTGAGCCACCAGGGAAGCCCTTCTCCAGGGGATCTTCCTGACCCAGGAATCGAACTGGGGTCACCTGAATTGCAGGCAGATTCTTTACCAGCTGAGCTACCAAGGAAGCCCTAAAATATGACTAGAAGACGCCTCTGAATCAAGAGTCTGTCTTTCAGTTCGCGTTTAATGATGTCTTATGACATACATAGTAGAGCAAATTTCACAGCATTTAATTTATACTTAGAGAAAACAAAGCTGAAAAGAAGAAATTACTTGAGGTATAAAGCCATAAGATATTTGAAAAGTTCAACCTGAATTAAATATTGACTCACCAATTTTAACAAGGAATTTTATAAAACACTGAGAACACTTCTAGGTCCTTGTCTGGATATTCAGAGCAGGTTTTTGTGAAAATCAGAACAGGACTCAGTATTCTCATTTCAGTGAAGTGAAAGTCGCTCAGTCGTATCTGACTCTTTGCGACCTCATGGTCTATACAGTCCATGGAATTCTCCAGGCAGGATACTGGAGTGGGTAGCCGTTCCCTTCTCCAGGGGATCTTCCCAACCCCAGAATCAAACCCAGGTTTCTCACATTGTGGGCAGATTCTTTACCAACTGAGCCACAAGGGAAACCTTATTTCAGTGAAAGGGAAGCTAAAACCCAGAAAGTCTGTGTGCTTAGGATTCCATACAGACGTGAAGAAAATCCTAAACTCGTGGCTAGTTGCATTTCTAACACACCATATTAACTTTGTCTCAAAATATAAGGCTACCTTTTATTTAATGCAACAGAGGTTGGTTGAAAATATTTCCTTCAAAATAACATAAAAAATCTTGGAATTTGAGCTCATTTATAGCAAGAATGAACATAGAATTTAAAAAGAAGCATATGAAAATAATATATAAATATGGCATATTTCACATATGTTCATGGTAGTGTGAAATTAAAACTAGAATGTAGTTTGTTATTTAACCCACCAGGTTCATTATAGTTAAACTACTTACTCATCCATCTACCTATCTCTGCCTAGCTCACCTCTGTCTCTCTAACTCTCTGGGGAGAAATTACAGGAATTTAAATGAAAAATATTATTGCTAGGTGGTTTTGACTTATCACTACTTCGACCATAAGGAAAACATTTCAAAGGGGCAAATCTATCACCAGAAGTGTGCATATAGATTTTTATTTTCAGGGAGAAACACCGACTTGTCACTCAACTAACAGGGAGGTGGTATCAACATTCTCATTCTGTGCAAAACTGGGCCATTCTTTCCACTGATCAGTTCCATGAAACACTAATTATAAACCTTCATAAGAATGGAAATTCTAAGTAGAAATACTTTACATAAACCTGTGAATGACCTTTCTTTTCCAAGTGGCTGTTAAATATATGAAAGCTTGAGTCAAAGCATTTGGATTCACTTCTCAGTTTCACCTTTCGTCATTTATGACCTTCTTTGGAATAGAACTTCTATAAAAGTGCTATAAACCAAGTATTACTTAAAAGGGGTACATAAAGAAGAACTTTGTGAATAAATAGTAATTTAAAGCTGAATTCCCTATTCTACATACATTAATTTTATCATATAAAGAGTATTTTTTAAATTTTTTCCAGGAAAATTTATTATTTTTTTCAAAATATAGAGAATTTAATGTTACTTCATTTAAATTTGTAGTTCCCCCCCCATGTGTATCACCAGTTTTCATCTGTGATTCCCAAAGATGGATTAAAAAGAGGATATACAGAATTGTAGTATTTACTGATGTGCTGGTGGTTTAGTCATTAAGTTATTTCCCACCTTTGCCACCCTATGGACTATAGCTCCTCCATCCATGGGATTCTCCAGGTAAGAACACTGGAGTGGGTTGCCATTCCCTTCTCCAGAGAACCTTCCCAACACAGGGATTGAAACTGGATCTCCATCATTGCAGGCAGATTCTTTACCATCTGAGCCACAGGGAAGCCATAATGTACTGACGCACTCCTTAAAACATGAGACAGAAATTCTCCCTTACTTCTCTTTCTCTCTGCATGGTGACACTAACAGAATACCCA
Organism: Antilocapra americana; assembly: GCA_007570785.1. Classification (NCBI taxonomy): domain Eukaryota; kingdom Metazoa; phylum Chordata; class Mammalia; order Artiodactyla; family Antilocapridae; genus Antilocapra; species Antilocapra americana. The sequence continues at coordinate 4,850,424 of ML660786.1, forward strand.
GCACACTTGCCCTCAGACCTCACCTCCACTTTGAGAAACTATCCTTTTATGTAATTACCTTTTTTTTTTAAATTTCCTTGCTTTAATCTCATTGCAAAGTTTCCAAGAGTGACTGCCCAAGCCTCAACAAAAAGTCTATGACTTGAATTCAGTTCAGTTTATTTTAATTCAGCGAGAATACGATTCAGTGGCCCCTCTTGGTTAACAGGGATAAAATGGTATGGGAGATAAAAAAAAAATACTCTGATTACTAGTATTTACTGTTTGAATTAAAAATTTTAGTGCCTGTTGGCCTGAAACATCATTGCGATTTGGGAAAACATTTGCAGAAGTCTTTGAGGGAGTCAATTTAGATTTAAATGCCTTAAGCAATGGCAACCCACTCCAGTATTCTTACCTAGAAAATCCCATGGACAGAGGAGCTGGGTGGGCTATATATTACATGGGGACACCTACTATATATTACTGAGCAATAAATGAGCTCAATAACCAAATTATTGAGCATATCAATAATATGACTGAACTCAGTCAGGATATGACTGAGCAAATAAACAACAACACGGGTCTAAACGGTCATCTCATCCTTGCCTGTGCTATACTGCAAAAGAACAAGTTCTATTCCTACTCAGCTATTAATCTGATGCATATGATAAAACCAATCATTGAATCAATAAAAAAAGTCAATCTAAATACATATGTTGTAGAATTAAAGATTTCAATTTTTGTACAGGATTTAGAAGGAAATGGCAACCCATTCCAGTATTCCTGCCTGAAAAATTCCATGGATGGAGGAGCCTAGCAGGCTATAGTCCACGGGATCGCAAAGAGTTGGACACAGCTGAGTGACTTCACTTCACTTAAAAAAGAAATATTATAAAGTAAGAGAGAACAACCTTTCCAACACTTTTACATTCATGTATTACATGACAAAAATAAGTGTACTTTATTATTTTCCAAGCTCATTATCACATTCTTTCTCCAAATCATCCATTGTAAACTCAGAACAAAACTATTTGAGGAAGGTTGGAAGTCCCTTTTTCAAACACAGTCTGCATGATCTGAAACACTGTGCTCAAAACATAAAATGAAACAAGGAAGCCAAAGGAAAATGAACAATCAGTGTTTGCCAAATTGCTTCTTTTGTAATAATGTCTTATCAATGCAATTTTCTTTAAACAAAAGGTAGAATAAATTGAAGAGGCAGAGCAGATCATAAAATAAAACTGGAAGTTTAATAATCTGTTGCTTTTCCTTTAGTCATAGGAAATATACTTTATGAATACATAAAAACATCCTGATAATAGAGATTATTGTTGCTATGCATTATTCATGTGGCGATGAATTCACTCGATGCTCTACATCAAGCAAAGCAGACTAACCATAAGGAACTAACTTCAAAGTACACTGTCTTTTTGGTCTCCAAAGCAATAAAGATCCAGACACTTTCCTTTTAGGGTATTTGTTCTGCACAATTTAGAATGTAGTAGCTTCTTTCCTTCATTAGGCCCTCCATGTGAGATAGACTAAATCAGAGGCTACAGAAATAGCAATTTCTTTGTACTGAGAGTCTCAGATGTTTAGAACTGTTTCTACACTAGTGAGTTTGTCAAACTTCTGCTACCCCATCCACTCATCCCTTAACAGCTGTGCTGCAAAGCTTCCACTTTTGTTCAGTTTGACTACATTTTCTGAATAAATAACAACCGAGTCAGACATTCCAAAATTAGAAGATTGATATGGTAAAGCCTGCATTGGTGGTTCAGTGGTAGAATTCTTGCCTCCCCTGTGGGAGACTCGGATTCAATTCCCAGCCAAGGCATCATGCTTACATTAGTTTTGGGCTTCCCTGGTGGCTCAGATGGTAAAGAATCTGCTTGCAATGTGGGAGACCTGGGTTCAATCACTGGGTTAGGAAGATCCCCTGGAGGAGGGCATGATAAACCACCCCAGTATCTTTGCCTGGAGAATCCCCATGGACAGAGGAGCCTGGCAGGTTATGGTCCATGAGGTCACAAAGAGTCAGATATGACTAGCAACTTTCACTTCACACTTCATGGTAAAGCTTGGTAAAGCTTTCCTAAACTTAAGTGAAACTCTTCCTTGTATATAACCAGTCTATACTAAAGAGCATTCTGTTAGATCCTGCTTTAGCATAGTTCTGACAACAACATGGAGCTGCATTTATTTTTTACAAAATTGTCATGAAAACATAGCAAAAATTCTAAGATCTTAAACTATAAAAACTTTATCATGAAGAAACACTGAAATAAACTGCAAAGCCAAATCAATGACATTAAACATTTCCATAATTTATGAAACAGTAATAGAAAGAAAATACAGCTTAAGGGTACTAAAATGATGATAGATATGGAATCAGTAAAACCATATGAAGCAAAATGCCCAAGATTAATTACAACAGATCTTGTTTTGATCATATTTATTGCATGTGAAGTTGTACCACTGGAAAAGTCAAGAATTAAATCAAACAATATATATTTTTATATTGAAATGTGGAAGTGTAGGATTTAGTGTTTACAGGAAAATTTCCTGGAATCAAGCTATAGGAATGTTTTAATATCCCGAACAGTAACAAATTGATGCATGTATAGACAGATTAGGAAAATATTTTCATCAGGTAATTTTTGACTATCACAACATCCAACCAAAAAGAAATCTTCTATTATATGCTGCTGCTGCTAAGTCGCTCAGTCATGTCTGACTCTGTGCGACCCCATAGACGGCAGCCCACCAGACTCCTCCGTCCCTGGGATTCTCCAGGCAAGAACACTGGAGTGGGTTGCCATTTCCTTCTCCATCTATTATATGGTCTATGTGGTAATTCCTTCATAGGCTTTGAGCTAACAATTGAAACTAGGCAAAAATGCAAAATAAAAACTCTTGTTGATGATTCTCAAATCTAACAGGTACCAATGATCCTTTTGGAGGGGGCAGCAAAGGAGACACGATGTCAAGAACGGTGAGGGAGGGAGAGAGTGGAATGATGTGAGAGAGTAGTGTTGAAACATATATATTACCATATGCAAAATAAATAGCCAGTGGGAATTTGCTGTAGAATGCAGGGAACCCAAGGCCTCAATAGCCTAGAAGGGAGGGACTGGGAGGGTGATGGCAGGGAGGTTTAAGAGGGAGGGGACATATGTATACCCATGGCTGATTCATGCTGATGTATGCAGAAGCCATCAAAAAATTGTAAAGTAATTATCTTCCAATTAAAAATTAAATTAAATTTTAAAAAAACAATGGGAAACAGTGGAAACAGTGTCAGACTTTATTTTTGGGGGCTCCAAAATCACTGCAGATGGTGACTGCAGCCATGAAATTAAAAGGTGCTTACTCCTTGGAAGGAAGGTTATGGCCAACCTGGATAGCATATTGAAAAGCAGAGACATTACTTTGCCAACAAAGGTCCATCTAGTCAAGGCTATGGTTTTTCCGGTAGTCATGTGTGGATGTCAGAGTTGGATTGTGAAGAAAGCTGAGTGCCAAAGAATTGATGCTTTTGAGCTGCGGTGTTGGAGAAGACTCTTGAGAGTCCCTTGGATTGCAAGGAGATCCAACAAGTCCATCCTGAAGGAGATCAATCCTGGGTGTTCACAGGAAGGACTGATGTTGAAGCTGAAACTCCAATACTTTGGCCACCTCATGTGAGGAGCTGACTCATTGGAAAGACCCTGATGCCAGGACAGATGGAGGGCAGGAAGAGAAGGGGATGACAGAGGATGGGATGGTTGGATGGCATCACAGACTCAATGGACATGAGTTTGAGTAAACTCCAGGAGTTGGTGATGGACAGGGAGGCCTGGCATGCCACAGTCCATTGGGTCGCAAAGAGTCTGACATGACTGAGCCACTGAACTGAACTGAACTGAACAGGGATTTCCTGCTAAAGTCAGCTGTTAATCAGCATAACTATTAAACACCATGTTGGAGGTATTAATCAAAGAAAATATATAAGAAAAAACAAAAATATAAGAAGGGGAAAGAAGACTTAACTTGTATCTATTTTCAGGTGCTATAATAATAGACCTAAAATTTCAAAAAAAAGAAATAAAAATCTATAAATATAGAAATCTATAACCTTTGTATATACAAGCAATAAGCACTTGGGGAATATAATCAAGACATTATAATCTTAACAGTATGGAAATAAACTCCACAAATACAGACAACATAGGAAAAAGAGTGTTCTCTGCATCGCTATTTAAAATAGCAAAACATTGGTAATAGCAAAACAAGAATCTATTAAAAAGGACATAATTTTAGCAAAGCAGGGAACTAAATGTAAAACTATGATACTATAAAAAGGAAAGACACAGAAACCTTTCTGTACAAACATTAGGGAGCTCTCCAGAGCAAGTTACAAACCAATATGCAGAAGAGAATATTAAGTACACTAACTGTTGTTTTAGAAAGGAAGAGAAATAGGAATCCACACATACTTGATGTATACAATCAAGCACACATATACTTGATTTTGAAAAAATAACACTGGAAGGATATAACACAGACTAAAGCGTGATTATTTACATGAGTTAAAAGACTGGAGTGAGTAAAGATGGAACTGAGTTTTCTCTGAGTGTACCTTTCATATGGTTTGGATACTTGAGCTGGCTAAATAACTTACATATTTAAAAAAAAATGTCACAGTTAGGTCCTCTGATATTTTCCGTTTGTAAAACCCAATGATTAAGGTTTTCTAATTGTCCACTTGAGGGCCTTCCCACATGGCACTAGTAGTAAAGAATCTCCATTCAATGCAGGAGACACAAGAGATATGGTTCAATCCCTGGGTCAGGAAGATCCCGGAGGAGGAAATGGCAACCCACTCCAGCATTCTTGCCTGGACTGTTCCATGGACAGAGGAGCCTGGTGGGCTACCGTCTATGGGGTCGCAAAGACAAGACTGAGCAACTGAGAACACATATTTTTAAGAAATGTAATATTGCCTATTTTGTCATTCTCATTTCTTATGAAGCAATTTAAATTACTGTGGTATATTTTACATGCAATAAAATTCAAGTATATTATGTATCCAGTCAAATTACTTTTGAAAAATGCTTTCATCTATCAATTCAGTTCAGTTGCTCAGTCATGTCTGACTCTTTGCGACCCCATGGACTGCAGCAAGCCAGGCCTTCTTGTCCATCACCAACTCCTGGAGTTTACTCAAGCTCATGTCCGTTGAGTCAGTGATGCCATCCAACCATCTCATCCTCTGTCATCCCCTTCTCCTCCTGCCTTCAATCTTTCCCAGCATCAGTGTCAGAAACATACTTGCATCAGTATGATGCTTTTCACCATAACCATCAGCCAAATAAAACTTCTTCACTAAATAGTACCACCCATGAGTACTAATGTCTATTAGTATTAAACTAATTTCTAAATAGTACTAAATTAGTACTAAAATAATTTCTATTAGAAATTATTATTTCTTGTTCTTGAACTTCACATATATATGTGTATATATTTATTTATAAATGCCCATCTTTGCTCATATAATATTTGATAATACTTTCTGTTGTAAACATCAGTAGTTTATAATGGTGAGTTGTATTATATTATATGAATATAGTGCTATTTGGTTATCCACCCTCTTGTTGATAGAATCTTGGGTTGTTCCTATTTAATGTTTCTCTGAAAAAATGTTGTTACAAGATATTTTCAAAATTTTTGTGACCATATGCTTTTATTTCTACTGAATATATACTGAGAAGAGAAAGTGACAGGTAAGACGGTAACCTAATGCTTGTTGGCCAAAGACCATAAGCTTGTAGTTATAAGATGAATAAGTGGTGGGATCTAATATAGAGCATAATGAATATAGTCAACACTACTGCATCATATACTTCAAAGTTGCTAGGAAAATAGATCTTGAATGTTCTCACTACAAAAAAAATAGTAGTTATGGGAGATGACAGATGTGTTAACTACCCTTATTATGGTAATTGTTTTACAATCAATGTATGTGTCAAATTATCACACTGTGTATCTTTACACTTAATGTCATAGGTCAATTCTATATCAACAAACCTGGGGTACACTAAACTAAAATATATATATATATATATATATATATATATATATATATGAAACAATCCAACAGATTTGCACATTTTCTGTACCAATTTTTTAATCCCCACCAGCAAACTATGTGAATTCAGCTTGCCACATCCTCAGCACTTGGAATTATTAGCCTTTATAATTTTAGCAATTCTAGTGTGTAGTTACATTTCTTTTTGCTTTAATTTACATATACTTGATAAGTTATGATACTGAGTAGTTTTTAAATACCTGTGGGCCATTTCTTAACCTTTGTAAACTGTCCAAGTCTTCTGCTTATCTTATTTATGCTGTCTTTTTGTAATTGATTTGTAGGAGTTCTCTACATGGCCCAGATAAAAGTCCTTTGTCAAATATATATCATGTGATCATTTTCTCCCACGACTTACTCTTTTTATTCTCTTAGTGGATTTTTTTCTGAGGAGTATAGTGTTTTTCTTTATTGAAATATACTTTATCTTTTTTAAAATTTTTATGGCTAATGCTATCTGGGCCTTTGCTTTGAAATAATTGCCTACTTCAAGGTCCAAAAAATATTATCTTACATTTTCTTCTAACTGAGGTCAAGGTTTTATATTTGGTCTATGTGCCATTGAGGATTTTCTTTTCAATATAGATATCCAGCTTTCAAAGTACAGTGGCAACATCTGTCAGATCACAGAAAAAGAAAAAGAATTCAAGAAAAACATCTACTTCTGCTTCCCTGATTATGCTAAATCCTTTGACTGTGTGCATCACAACAAACTGTGGAAAATTCTGAAAGAAATGGGAATACCAGGCCACTTTACCTGCTCCTGAAAAACCTGTATGCAGGTCAAGAAGCACCAGTTAGAACTGGACATGGAATGATGTACTGATTCAAAATTGGGAAATGAGTAGGTCAAGGCTGTATATTGTCACCCTGCTTATTTAATTTATATGCAAAGCACCTCTTGCAAAATTTCAGGCTGGTTGAAGTACAAGCTGGAATCAAGATTGAGGGGAAAAATATCAATAACCTAAGACATGCACCACCCTTATGGCAGAAAGCAAAGAGGAATTAAATAGCTTCTTGATGAAGGTTAAAGATGAAAGTGAAAAAGCTAGCTTAAAACTCAACATTCAAAAAACTAAGATTATGGCATCTGGACCCATAACTTCATGGCAAATAAATGGGGAAATGATGGAAACAGTGTGAGCTCCAAAATCACTGTGGATGGTGACTGTAGCTATGAAATTAAAAGAAGCTTGCTCCTTGGAAGAAAAGCTATGACAAACCTAAACAGCATACTAAAAAGCAGACAAATTACTTTGCCTACAAACTTCCAAATAGTCAAAGCTATGGTTTTTCCAGAAGTCATGTATGGATGTGAGAGTTGGACCATTAAGAAGGCTGAGTGCCAAAGAATTAATGCTTTCAAACTTTGGTGCTGGAGAACACTCTTGAGAGTTCCTTGGACTGCAAGGAGATCTGACCAGTCCATCCTAAAGATCAGTCCTGAATATTTATTGGAAGGCTGATGCTGAACCTGAAACTCCAATACTTTGGCCACCAGATGCGAAGAGCAGACGCACTGGAAAAGATCCTGATTCTGGGAAACACCAAAGGCAGGAGGAGAAGGGGACAACAGAGGATGAGATGGTTGGATGGCATCAATGGACATGAGTCTGAGCAAACTCCAGGTGATGGTGAGGGACAGGGAAGCCTGGTGTGCTGCAGTGCATGTCATTGTAAAGAGCTGGACATGGCAGAGCAACTGAAGAATAACAAGCAATAAAAGGTACAGTGGCTGACATAATTTTCCTTTGATCATTAAATTAAGTTTGTACCTTTGCAGAAAATCAATTAACCATATACGTGGTAGGTCTAGTTCTGGACTCTCTTCTGTTGTCCTGGCCGTTTTGTTATGTATGCACACATATACTTGGTTTCTCAAGGGGGGCAGTGGTAAAGAATCCACCTCCAATGAAGGAGATGCAAGGGACGATTGTTTGATTCCTGGGTTGGGAAGATCTCCTGGAGTAGTAAATGGCACCCTACTCCAGTCTTCCTGCATGAAAAATTCCATGGGCAGAGGAGCCTGCTGGGCTACAGTCCATGGGGTCACAAAAGAATCAGACATGACTGAGTACACTCACACCTGCTCTATACTGTCTTAAATAATGCAGTTCTGTAGTCTAACACTGTGCCATTGTATTAGACATGGTCCACCCAGGATGATGAACACATTTAGATGGAAAATGGTTATCCCTCTGAACTTTCAAGCCTCTTTGATATACATTTCAATATATATGAACTGAGGCTTCCCTGGCAGGTCAGCTGGTAAAGAATCCACCTGCATTGCAGGAGACACTGGATCGATTCCTGGGTGGGGAAGATCCTCTGGAGAAGGGAATGGCTACCCACTTCAGTATTCTTACCTGGAAAATTCCATGGACAGAGGAGCCAGGCAGGATACAGTCTATGGGGTCGCAAAGAGTTGGACAGGACTGAGCGGCTAAGCACACAGTATACACACACACACACACACACACACACACACACGTATAAGAACGGACATCGTAGACAGCAAGGGACAGGGAATGAGAACCAAGCCTTTACAGACCAACAGATGTGAATCTGAATTCTGTCACACAAGAAATATTTTATTTATATGTCATTTTCCTCACCTAACTAAATAGGGATCATACTACTCATCTCATAAAATTTTTGAAAGGTGTAATTAGAAGATACCATGTGTAAAGTATCCAATGAATTATTTGATATATATGGAGTAAACCAACAGTAACACAGCTAGCCATAGCAACACTGTATTCGCAGAAAGTATGTGCAAATTATTCCTTGTAGAAATTCAAAACATGGAGATAGTTTTGAGTGACTGCCTTATGTTTTTTCCAATATTAGTGATTTCTTTCTTCGGAATATATTATCCATTGCTTATTATGTACTACTCTGTCCTGTTTACGACAGATTATTACATTTTTACGCATTACTCATTATTAATGGTTGCTTTTGTAATACAATAATTATACACATTCATTGTTTTTGTTCACAGTGTTGACAAAAGATAAGAACTTCACTGGTTGTGCAGATACCTTTTCAGTATTTTCTGTTAGTTCTGGATTTCCCAGAATAGAAAATGAAACAAGCGCGCACATCTTTATCAGGAGAAAACACAGCAATGTTACTCAGAGCATTTTCCCAATAGTTTACTTTTTCATTACTGTGTAATTAACCCCACATTGAGAATTCTATTGTGGATTCTTTTGCAGCAGCAAATTAAACGTTTGACTTGCAGACTATCATGTTTCTGTGAAAGTGACTATCATGTCATTAGAAAAAAGGCGAGCAATATTGTGAGTAATGAAGAGTTTTCTAGGAAGCTTTCAATGAAGCTAGAAGATTTGCCCTGGGAGAAAATACTCTATATATTTCTAAGTCCTCACCACAATCTTCAGCACAAAATCTAATAAAATAGCTTCATTAGCATGATCATCACTTTATTAATAATTTATTGGCTGGCAAAGGTACCGATGGGATTATAATGCATCTTTTTAGGCACAAAAGAACATTATCGTGCTGCTCATCAAGGTGAGCACAACAGAAGTCAAATCTGAAATAAACAAATCTGGTATCTTCAAAAAATATACCTAGGTGTCCTCCAACTGGCTCAGATGGTAAAGAATCCACCCACAAGGCAGGAGACCTTGGTTCGATCCCTGAGTTGGGAAGATCACCTGGAGAAGGAAATGGCTACCCACTCTATTAATCTTGACTGGAGAATTCCAGGGACAGAGGAGCCTGGAGGGCTATGGTCCACAGGTTGACTAACACTTTCATCCTCCCGTTAGCTAATGAAGCAGCATCCTACAATGCTACATAGTTTTCTAAAATTCACATCTAAAAATATGAACCTTCAAGGCAACTCTTTGACATCTCGGAAATACATTTTCCTGATCAAAAGTCCACACTGAAGAATTTTAATAAAATGACCTGTTTTAGGGAGACAACCCAAGATGAGCAATATCAGTGTCTCATCCACAGAAAATGAGACTTTCATGGACATTAGAATGTTTACCATGCCCACTGCATATTCATAATTCATTGTGTACACTGTATATGGAAGTCAACAGAACAGAACAGGATCTATTCTAAATCTTCCTCATATTCACTGACATTAGAGAGTGACTGCTGAAAACTGATGCTATCTGGCTAAAGGAACTGACATGGAATACAGAGTAGACAGTACCTGTGTCAGTAACTGAAATGTGAACATGGTAAGTGCCTGGGGGAAATGGGGCTTTCTACTCTAATCACCTTTACAAAAGCCATTTTTTTTCCTGGATAAGGGTGTCCTTCACCTTCTAATATAATGCTGCTACAGCTTGAAAAGGCAGGCAAAACCCAGCTGTGCACCTAGAACAGCCTTTCACAAGATATGCTTTATAAAACCTTCTCATTTGTTTCAGTGAGTCTCCTCTTAACAGGATGCCCTGCAACTTGGCTCCAATGGGCTGCACCATCTCCTAATTGACAGTCTTATTTTATGAACTCAAACAACAAGAGGTGCTTCCTTCCCAATTAAACATGATTTGGTCCCGAGAGACACAGCTCCATTTCAGTGCGGTGGTGTTTCACTGTTTAACTACGGCATTTTAAAAAGGAATGAGAACAACTGGATTTTAAGCAAAGTAGAAGTTCCCGGCAATTTGAATCACTTGGTCTTCAGCAGGATTTTGATGAGAAATGAGAAACAGGTCATTTCAGAGTTGTCGTCTGTCTGAAATAAAAGCCTGTATTCAAAGGCTATCTATTTATTTATATGTATTGTTTAGGAAACAAGTTAAAGTGCTCAGAGCCCAACTAAGGAAATCATGTGTTAATTATACTCAACATTTCACTTCCTTCTCATACCATTCACTAATACAACTGTGTATCCTAGAAATGGAAATACAGAGTCCATGACCTTTTCTTAATCAAAAAGCTCTCGGATGCATACAAAGGACTGTGGATTATTCTAACACTGAGAAACTACTAAGAAAGAAATCATTTCTTCCTCAGGAAAAGTTTAATAAATTGCTTAGCTTTTAATGCAGGCTTAAGTTACATGCTTCAGAAATTTCTTTCACCATTTTTAACAGTGAAATCTTTTAAAAACTCTCTAGCTCATTAGTTTTTCAATATTATCTGTCCAGTTAATTATTCAATATCTTATCAGAGTGATCTGGGAGTTTCCACAAAGATAAAATCATATGTTAACTTACAGAGATATCTACTAAAGAGAAGGATTCTCTTTAGGACAAATAACTCCAAGGCAAAAATACTGACTAATACTAAAGAGAAAAAAGTATCTCAACAGTGATCAGCTTTATATTCTTGAATTAATGGAGTGGACTAGAGGAAAAGAATAAGAAAATTAATCAAGCATATTCCTGTCTCCAGGCTTCGCTGGTGGCTCAGACAGTGAAGAATATGCCTGTAATATAGGAGATTCAAATTCGATCCCTAGGTCTGGAAGATCCCTTGGAAACGGGAATGGCTACCCACTCGAGTATTCTTGCTTGGAGAATCCTATCAACAGAGGAGACTGGCAGACTACAGTCCATGTGGTCACAAAGAGTTGGACACAACTGAGTGACTAACTTTATTTTTGGGGGGCTCCAAAATCACTGCAGATGGTGACTGCAGTCATGAAATTAAAAGACACTTGCTCCTTGGAAGAAAAGCTGTGACCAGTCTAGACAGCATATTAAAAAGCAGAGACATTATTTTGCCAACAAAGGTCCATCTAGTCAAAGCTATAGTTTTTCCAGTAGTCAGGTATGGATGTAAGAGTTGGACTATAAAGAAAGCTGAGTGCCAAAGAATTGATGCTTTTGAACTGTGGTGTTGGAGAAGACTCTTGAGTATCTCTTGGACTGCAAGGAGATCCAATCAGTCCATCCTAAAGGAAATCAGTCCTGAATATTCATGGGAAGGACTGATGTTGAAGCTGAAGCTCCAATACTTTGGCCACCTGATGCGAAGAACTGACTCATTGGAAAAGACCCTGAATCTGGGAAAGACTGAAGGCAGGAGAAGAAGGGGACGACTGAGGATGAGATGGTTGGATGGCATCACCGACTCGATGGACATGAGTTTGAGAAAGCTCAGGGAGTTGGTGATGGACAGGGAGGCCTGGTGCGCTGCAGTCCATGGGGTCGCAAAGAGTCGAACACGATTGAATGATTGAAATGAACTGAGTGACTAACATTTTCACTTTTGATGCCTGTCTCACCAATAAACTCTAAACTTCCCATGACTGCTGATATTACTTAAATGTTCTATGATCTTAGTTTATCCCACTTGGTAATAGTTGGTTGGCTCTTAGAACCTTAAAATGTGTCCGTAATATTATGTAATTTGCATAATGAAAAGAATCTGAACATTTTGCCCAAGTGTGAAATATAGTTATAACTCTTTCAATAGTATAATTTCTTAATTCCCTTTTAAAAATAAGTAAATCCACATGAAATCTTAAAACGGTCTGATATAAGTAAAATATTTCTTACAACTGATTGCAGTTTCATGGTGCTCACTATTAACCTGCTGCTCTTGGGTGAATAATATTCTTAAATGTGTGTGCTCAGTTGCTTCAGTCATGTCTAACTCTTCAATCACATGAACTGTAGCCGACCAGGCTCCTCTGTCCTTGGGGTTTCCCAGGCAAGGATACTGGAGTGGGTTGCCATTTCCTCCTCTAGGGGATCTCCCTGACTCAGGGATCAAAGTCTCCTGAAGTTCCTGCACTGCAGGCAGATTCCTTACCATTGAGCCCCCAGGAAGCCCCTCCTAAATGTGAACTATTACCAAAATAAAATACATCACTTAGAGCTGAGGGGTTCTAAATTCTTTCATTTTTATTTAGCCAACAAATTGCTTTATCAGAGTTATTAATATACAGTAAACACTCAATTCTGTCCTCAGTATTGAAGGAAGGAAGGAAGGTGAAGTTCAACTCTTTGTGACCTCATGGACCGTACCCTACCAGGCTCCTCCATCCATGGGATCTTCCAGGCTAGAGTATTGGAGTGGGTTGTCATTTCCTTCTCCAGGAGATCTTCCCGAACCAGGTATCGAACACAGGTCTCCCACATGGTAGGCAGATGCTTTTACCATCTGAGCCACCATGGAACACAAGCAAGGGAATACACCAGGGAATTCAATTTTGGTATTGAAGGAGGATTAAAACTCACGACTTCCTTGTAGGAAGGAAACCTGCTCTGTTTGCCCTGTTTGGATAGTTGGGCTCATATTTACTTGCCTTCAAGAAATGGTACACTGAAGCACTCTATTTTTGTAGAGCCTGTGAGGCACTTCCACTTTATACATTGATTTTCAGAAGCGGAAACCAGTCTTAGAGCCTCTCCCCTCTGAGAATTCTTTTTTCCTTAGCTTATTGCTAAAAATAGAACTGCACTGCTGAGGGACAGTGGTCATTGCTAGGTGAGCATGGACGACATATCTGAGAGCTGCTTAACATGCAGAGGGGAACAATTCTTATTTCTCTGTGAAACTCCACTGGGAAACCAGCACACAGGCAATTTTTCTCACTCGACACGTTCTACAGCAAGGACACAAAAAGACTTCTGTTCTTTTCCAAATATGGAATATATTCCTTTCTTTCAAAGATTGCTGCCAAGATTTCCAGTTCTCCAATATCAATTCTCTTTTTCTTCCTTACTAAAGTACCTTAATTTGGTTTGGGATAGCAAAGTGCCCAGCTGAAATCCAATATTTTCATTTGGAAATAAAAGAGGGGCATGTGACACCATTTCTGGTCAAAGGGATTAAAAACAGAAGTCACTGGGTAGCGTTTTCAGGAATGTTCCATAGGGAGACTCTGCTGGCAATGCTTTGCCCTTCACTTCCCTGGTGGCTCAGACGATAAAGCATCTGCCTGCAATGCGGGAGACCCAGGAAGATCTCCTGGAGAAGGGAATGGCAACCCACTCCAATATTCTTGCCTGGAGAATCCCATGGACAGAGGAGCCTGGTGGGCTACAGTCTATGGGGTCGCAAGAGTAGGACATGACTGAGTGACTTCACTTGGTTCTTTCCCTGCTCTGATCATGGACATGGAGGTTAGAGCTCCAACCATTCTCTTTTGACTGTGAAGCATCACCAACAGCATCTCAGCATCAGAGTTTCTAAAGCATGTCAGGGTTACCTATCTGTGGATTTACTTGCTAGGATCAATGTTTGGGAGTTCTCTGTGATGTATGATCAGTACAAATTCTAACTTACATGGAAAAAAAAAATTTATCAGTCTACTAAGTTAATCTTCCAGTCCCTACATGCCTCCAACCCTGGATGCTTTAAAACATCATCTGGAGATTTGATTATATCCTTTTCTTCCTTCAGATCCAAAGTCTTTTATTCATTCTTTCACTCTTCCTCTGTGGTTCTACCTGACTGAGTTTCACCACTCACATGACTGCAGCTGTAAGCAAAATGTTGCAAATGAGAGAGAAGATGAAAGTGATTAGTATCAAAGCATCTTAAAAAATTATAAGGAGCAGGAGGAAACAGAAAAAAATAAAATGAGATAAATACTTTATCTTCACTATCTTCCCCTTACAATAAAATAATATGAGTATTATTTTATTGTGATCCTCCAAATTCTTAAAAGTATATAGCCTAAGTACATAAAAACCCAGTGACTAACAATGGCCCTGACAACAGCCCACTCAACAATAGCAAAGTAACCTACAGTCTTACACACACACACACACACACACACACACACACACAGAGTTATCCACTGACATCCCTCCCTCCCCCAAATAAAGTCTGGAACCAGAAAGAGTGAAATAAAAACTATTTTTTAATATTTTAAAATAATTTAATATAATTAAATAAGCCTTTTCATGGGGAAATATTGAGACACAGAAAGTATAATACCAATCAAAAGTTATATATGATATAGATCTCTGGCATTCAAAATAAGACTGTAAACTCTTTTGTAAATGTTCTTAATCACTAAACACATTACTTTCACGAAAACAGTACAGTTATCCTGTAAGCTCTGTAGGAGACGGGACATTATAAATACTAGAAAATAAAACATACAGGTATTCTTTATTCTGTAAGAGGGCTGAGCTAAAATAACAGAAGCCAGTCTGAAGAGGGTTTCAAAATTATGTATTTCTGGAGGTTATGTCATTCAGATAAAAATAAGTTTATAGGAGTGACAGTCATAAGACCGCACTGAATCCATTGAGGACTCAAATAAGACAGCATAATTTAAGTGTGATAAGATTTAGAAATGAGAATTCTGCCCTCATTCATAAAAAACTAAAAATTTAATAACTCAATACCTAATTTTAGGCATATCATTAACAAAGTAGAATCCATTATCTCTGTTTTCTCATTTGTGACTTCAGGGTAAAGTGAATTTAAGTTCTTACTTTCAATGACTTTGAATAAAGAGAAAGTAAAGTTTGAAGAAATTCTCATAAGTTTTCAAATTTCTGAAGAAATCTGAAAGAATATAACAATAGTCAAGTCATTCTCTATCAAAAGTCATATGAGGGTCCTCTAGTCCCATAAACCAAGAGATTTGTTATTTCATATAGAATTAGAAGAGAAACCCCAGTGAAAATAACATGAAGTGAAAGTTTATATAGAATATAATCATTTAATTTATGGAATGATGCTTATTTTCTGTCCATAAGTGGTAAAGTGGGTCACCCTTGAATATTTAAAAAAAGAAGAAAAACTGATAAAGGAGATTAGATTGGCCAGATTTTGCTAACTTTAATTTCCCCCTTTCAACTGTTTACTTCTTGTTTGCTTATAAAAACCTCTTCTATTCCTTTGTAACTATTTCACTGGTACTTGGAAATTTTCTATTTCTCTCTTTCCTTCCACAGCCAAAAATCACAGTGAGGACTGCCATGACTGTGTATACACTTAGTACTTTGCATAAAGGTACTCAGCTGAAGGGCAGATCCCTGGATGAAATTGAGCTCACAAACTGCCCACAAAGCTGTGAAAGGCACTGTCTCACTATAGGAAGGCAAGGAGATGGGCAGAATGGAACTGTCCGCTCACCAGACCCTGAGCTTTGAGGCTACATTCGCCAAGGGCCAATGTTTTTTCTAATTCACACAGACATTCCACAGCCTAGACACCTAGTCTTCAGAAATGCTACTCCCACCGCAAATGTTTCTAACATTTTCAAGGGAGTGGCATCTACAAAAGTCAGCTGTAACCCAGTAAGGTGTGGGTCAATAATGACAGACTGATGAAATTCAGCATGTGTAGAACTGAGAAACACAGAACCTGGACACCCAGCACCAGTCAGGATCTCTGAACTATGCACAATCAATGATGATTCCCATTGGAAATCATCTTTCCCAGTAAACCATACTGTTGAGGAATAGTACTTTGAGACTGTGCATGCTTCATAATTTCTGCTGAGCAGCTTTTGCAACTTCACCCAGAGTTTACATTACTTGGACCGTTCATTTTCCTGTAGAAAATGATACCTACGTCTCACAAGAATTTTTAAGACAGCAACATTAGTGAAATTTTAATAATGACTAACAAATGGAACAACAGACTGGTTTCAAATAGGAGAAGGAGTATGTCAAGGCTGTATATTGTCACCCTGCTTATTTAACTTATATGCAGAGTACATCATGAGAAACGCTGGGCTGGAAGAAGCACAGGCTGGAACTAAGAATGCTGGGAGAAATATCAATAACCTCAATTATGCAGACGACACCACCCTTATGGCAGAAAGTGAAGAGGAACTAAAAATCCTCTTGCTGAAAGTGAAAGAGGAGAGTGAAAAAGTTGGCTTAAGGCTCAACATTCAGAAAACTAAAATCATGGCATCTGGTCCCATCACTTCACAGGAAATAGATGGGGGAAAACAGTGGAAACAGTGTCAGACTTTATTTTTGTGGGCTCCAAAATCACTGTAGATGGTGATTATAGCCATGAAATCAAAAGATGCTTACTCCTTGGAAGGAAAGTTATGGCCAACCTGGATAGCATATTGAAAAGCAGAGACATTACTTTGCCAACAAAGGTCCATCTAGTCAAGGCTATGGTTTTTCCGGTAGTCATGTGTGGATGTCAGAGTTGGACAGTGAAAAAGGCTGAGTGCCGAGGAATTGATGCTTTTGAACTGTGGTGTTGGAGAAGACTCTTGAGAGTCCCTTGGACTGCAAGGAGATCCAACAAGTCCATCCTGAAGGAGATCAGTCCTGGGTGTTCATTGCAAGGACTCATGTTGAAGCTGAAACTCCAATACTTTGGCCACCTGATGTGAAGAGCTGACTCACTGGAAAAGACCCTGATGCTGGGAAGGATTGGGGGCGGGAAGAGAAGGGGAAGACAGAGGATGAGATGGCTGGATGGCATCATCGACTCGATGGACATAGGTTTGGGTAGACTCCGGGAGTTGGTGATGGACAGGGAGGCCTGGAGTGCTGCAATTCATGGGGTCGCAGAGTCGGACACGACTCAGTGACTGAACTGAATTGAACACAGTTAGAAGGGCTTCCAAGGTGGCAATAGTGGTGAAGAACCCACCTGCCAGTACAGAAGACATAAAAGATGCAGGTTCGATCCTTGGGGGAAGATCCCCTGGGGGAGGGCAAGGCCACCCTCTCCAATATTCTTGCCTAGAGAATCTCATAGGCAGAAGAGCCTGGTGGGCTACTGTCCATAGCGTTGCAAAGAGTTGAACACAACCGAAGCGACTTAGCATGAACACAACAAAGTATAAAATAAAGGGAAAATTCAGATTACTTAAATTTGCTACTAGTACTCAGCAGAGTATTTTTCATGCTTGAAAGTAAACCATGTAATGTGGCCAAGAAACACTGCAATTGTATTTTCTTGAGATGTATAATCTTGCAATGAAAAAAAAAAAAAAACCTCAAAAACGAATCTAAAGTTTTTAATGATATAACTGCTATTGAAATATATAGCACACACAAATGTGAACTTCCTAAGCAAATGAAAGGAATGTTCCTCATAGTGTTTCACAACTAACTTAGCTTGCCTCTGGCCAGCTAGAAGGCAGATGGCTCTCCTTTTACAACATGGAGGTGAGCCATTCTTCAGAAAGATTATGGGTAGAATAACCCTATGTTCCATTTCAAACTGACTAGGCAGCTATTTCCTTTTGCAATGAGAGTTACACTCTTTCATTTAAAAACAGACTGTGTCATAAAATTCTGTCCCTCAGCCTGGAGATAAGAAGCCAATGCACAAAAGGGAAACAGAAAAAGTGATGGCAATTCCTAAAACAATGCCTCTCAACTTTGTCAAATCCAATGTCAAGTCTGTAATGTTTGTATGGATAAACATTTAACTCCCTTTTTATAAACCTGAAATAAAATTTACTACATTCTAATTTATGCACAAAATTCAAACATAAAACATCCTAATATAATAAAGGGAAAGTGATTTATATGGACAATGTATATTTCAATATGGAAATATATAAGTTCTCTCAAATTAGAAGACATGGTAATCAGATGTTTTACACATACCTAGAATCACAATAAATATAACAGCTATAAATACAGACTGATGCAAATATGCTGTATTTGCACTCAGATACTATGAGCAACATTGTTACATGTGATTTTCTGAAGTGCTACATTGATGATTAGAAAAAATACAAAGTTTCCTCTACTACACAGATGTTCTATCTAGACAATTAGCACATATTAAAAAAAAGGACTTTGTAATATACTTCGAATTTATAGTCCAATTCTAGTTAAATTCTAGATTCTGACATTTCTAAACAGACTTTGCTCAAATCTTACAGGCGCTGGGTGGTGGGAGATTATTTCTGGGGCACGCTTGACATGCAGATGGCCAGACCTTCTAGCAGTCCTGGTTCTCCCCATCCTTAATGCCAATATCCCTACTTCATTATAATCAAGAAAAACACCACAGCCAGTTTTCAAAATGCTCTCTTTGGTTTTATATTTTTTGAGATGCTCTCATCAGGGGAAGGAGAAAGAGAACACATTTTTCCTCCTTCTCCTCACAATTATTGCTATACAGAGAATAAACTATACAAGGTGGTTTAAGTAAAAGATCCTTTATCAACAAGATATCCCTTAATCCTGCGAAGAGCTGAAATCACATCTTTTTTTAACCACCCGAAAGAAACAATGGGAGATGCTGTGGTTGCTCTAGATTGCCCAACCTCAATTCAAACAGCTTAAAGACTGGATATTTTCAGTGCCAGAAATGATGAGAGTTAATACATGAGAATCACATGAATATATCACCACAGAAACTAGACACTTCAAGACAGGGAAACATGACAACAAAGTAAGGTAATGATGGGGATGGGATAGTAGTAGGCAATTAAAAGGCTGAGTGAGGACACTGGGAATGATTTTATAAATGAGTTTTAGGAGAACCAAAACGAGGAAAGGAAGGGAGTGGGAGGTTTCAATATGTCAAAACACACTGGTGCATTTTGTCAAGGACTTCAACACTGTTGTCACTTTTTCTCTGCCAAATCTCTTTCTTAATATTTTTCCCCTTTTCCACACAGTATCAAAGTTCATGTCAGTTTCTTGAGTCTCTGAACAGGAAGCGGTCCCCACCATTGATCATGGATCTGTTCAAGAACTCTCTGGTTCTGTATCTATCTTTTCATATCATAGAAAATGTCTCATCTTCTTTTCTACTTCATCTGCCAAAGTGAGCTGTCCACAAACTGAATTTCTGAAATGGGATTTTCTTCAGCCTATGAAGCTGAATTTTTTTTAGGCAAATTCTGAGATACAGCAGGCAGCCTACCAAATTAAACAGTGGTACGGAGACAGGCATGGAAGTGTTACACTTGATGAGTAAGACTCTTGTAGCTGTCCAGACTTCAAAACAATGAGCTAACAGGAAGGGAGCTAATAGGGGCTGCTCAAGGCCTAAAACCATGTATGAATTACATGTAAATTTTACACAAAGATAATGAAAAGAGAACTGACATTTATGAAATGCTCATGCTGTGCACTAAGGCATGCACTTTAATGTATTCCACCTCACAGTCACCTCAACAGATATTACTATTCCAATTATTTTACAAACGATAAAACTGATGTTCATGGATAGTAAAATACTTGAGTTTTCACAGACTTCTTTACAGAGTAAGTCGAATCTGGGGTGTCCAATACAAAAATCTATCACATTCAAACAACAAACAAATATTTTTTAAAAGGAGGGACAGACCAAATGAAGGAATGAATGTGTTGATAAAAAATAAATGAAAAAACTCAAATGTCCCATACTGAATTTTATGGAAAATTAACCATAAGCACAGAGGAAATTCCAAGGCATGCAGAAATCTGTTGCAACGGAATTTTAATATGTCTTCTAACACAAACAGATCTATTATAATCTTTCCTAATAGTTTCAGAAGTCCTTTTTAATGTTAAACGTCAATAGTCAAAAGAGACTTTTGACATCAATAGGATGAAAGAGCAAAGCATGGTGATCCAAAGCCATTTAGTGGTGGAAAAAGAAGCTTGAAAGACCTGACTAGTCACTGAAATAATAATCAAAATAATACATTTAATAAATATTTATAGCCATATCCTTAAGCACTCAGGATAATTTTATATTGTATTTGAGCCAAGAAAGTATTATAGATGTTAAGTCATTAGCAAATGTTTTTTTAATTTATGTCACTTCAATGAGGTGAGTTTCATTTATAAAATAATTTCAAGTATGCGAGCAATAAATTTCCTTAAAATGTAGGCTAAATAAACTGATACCCCATGACACACAAACACAAAAACACACATAGACACAAATGTGTATCTTAGAGAGAAATACTGAGAATTAGACATGTTACGCCAAAATGAAAATGGACTCCAAGACCTGGGTGTTCAAAGGCTGTATTTCTTACTCATACACCGTAATCTCCCTTAAAGTGTGTGAATGATATTATCTGTATTGTTCAATACCTAAACTCATTTCATGGATATTTTCATTATTTCCTTATTTATAAATTTAGTAGCAAAATTGAAAGATCACTTGTATGAAAACTGCACAGTAACATATCAACCTCTCAGTATTAACAAAAACAAAAGTGCAAACGTCAAGTGATTAAAATTTTAGAGATAAAAATGTGAATATATCTAGTAAGTCAATGGTGGACTACCAACAATTCTACATTCTTCAGACCTTCCATACCATTTCAAAATTCAGTGCACAAAATACATTATATTTTTCACAGAACAAAGAAAGTTGGAAAATATCATTCACATCTATTTCTTCATAGAATTCCCAGAAGAAAAATACTAAAATGACAGTGCAACATTCGTCATCAATTTACAGCTAAAGTTTTACAGTTTTAGAACTTGAGAATGTTTAGTCTCTTAGGAGGTTTTTCTTACATTATGCCACACATCTGGCTTTAGTTTCATAATTTACAAGAGAGATACTTTAAACCAAATTTAACTGAAGAAAATGTAAGCATAAGCTGCAAAAAAATTCTCACTATTAATTTAATTATGATGTTCTTGAAGAAACAGCTTGATAATCCTTGAGTAATCCTTTAAATAATTATAAATTTAGGAAGAATGTGGTTTTTTTTCTCTTAATCTTTATAATACTTTTTGATTTCAATTTTGCTTATAATTCTTTAATTTGTAATTATATGACATTAACAAAATGTATCCTTGGCCCTATCTTTTGGCAAATTACTAAGTTCACAATACAAAAAAAATTATGTTTTTTTCATAACAACTCTTCCACAAATGTTTCTATGAAATTTGAGGCTTTACTTTAACAAAATTACATATCTATTTCATCTTTTTAGACTCTTAATGACAATTTAAGAAGATTTTTAAATATATTTTAATAGTGAAATTAAGAATAAATAAGACCCATATTCTTCTTTCAAGTACTGTTTCTTTATGTGTGACAGAAGAGGAAAAGAAAAATAAAAAATGTGCCAACCGCATTTCAAAAGAAACAAATATCCCACTATGCCCTTAAAAATGGATGAGACATTCCTATTTTCCACATGGCAGGTAAGGGGTATTTAAATAAGGCATTACCTTCTCTATATTAGACTCTAGTAGAATGCTTAAAATTACACATTTAGAGCAATTTCATGATTAAAAATAGTAACTGATTATTTACTAGTTAGTTCTAAAGATAAGGTTTCCGGGCAAGTCAAAATGCAATATTCAGACTGTAGACTGCCGAAGTGCATCAGCTCTGTTTTAATGAGACTTGACAAAGGGTGCTCAACAGCAGAAGTCCAAAGAAAAGTTGAAAAATAACTAACATACCTGGGTCATCAGTATAGGTCACTGGGCTTATATCTTAAATTTTCCCCATTTCAAGGTCTGAAAGTTTTTTGTTTTGTTTTGCCCTATAGTAACCAGTTGTAAGTCCCAACATGAGAAATAGCCATGTATTGTTTTCGCAAATCACCCAACTTGGCGTGAAAATGTTTCACCTGCTCATTGTGCTCAGACTTCTGTCAGTTCTCCACAAGCAGTGAGCCTATTGTGACACTTCCAGCAAACCACCGCCGTGTAACCCAGCAAACACCCGACAGTGGAAACCAAACCACTGGATACAGCCAAGCACTGCTTGAGGGGATCAACAGGTGGGGGCTCTCAACAGGCGCCACCTGCTCCCAAGGGTCCAGGATGAGCCCAGGTGGGTGCTATTAACATCCCTCAGGAGACTTTGCCTGCTAAAGAACTAAACCAAACCAGACCAAAGGAACCAACACGCCAGCTTACCAGTCTGTGAGAGGAAATCCCTTGGGAGAGCACAACATGACCCTCCTTAATACCCCTTCCTGGGAACCACACTAATGTCCCCTAAACTTTGAAATGCAAGACTGACAGCAACGGGACCACTGACCCTAACTTTCCCACTGTCATCAGTTCCTGGCATTCAGCAATACGGAGGGTAACAAGATATAAAATATGTTCGTAACAATGCTTTGTTGTCCCTTGGAAGTCAATTACAAAGGAAAAACTGACCCTGATTGTCATTTTTAAAAGGAAAAACTCACCATATTAGCACAAATCCCATGTAATTTATAGGAGGATATCTAGACTATTGGTAGGCATCCATCATGCCCTATATAGTAATTCTTGGTTGTCTACAATGTAAAAATCACACTCAATAGTATTACGAAGGACACAGAACACCTTAATCAATCTCATTGTTTTTCTATACATCTATTCACATAGAGAAATACTTCTATATTTATAAAGTTGAAATAATATAAAGTAATAATAATTGTATGTCAGTAGATGAATATGTGCTTTACAAGCATGACATCACTTGGAGTTGTTTGCATACCAGTAAACTATCTTTATTAACTATTAGAACAAAAAAGTACATATGAACATTTTATCAAAAATGAAAAAATTATTCTGATAATTGAGATTAGATTATGTTTGGTAGGATTCTACCAGTTTTAACAGAAGAAGGCATACATTCTTTCTTCCTTTGTGATAATCTGCTTATAATGAATCTTACTATAGTTCTGTTTAGTATATCTCTAGAAATCTCCATGACCTGAAAGAAGGTACTTCATGTTCTAGGATTTGATCTTTCTAATCTCTGTAATAATATTTAGCATTTGTCCTTGGTAAAGCCATTTAAGCATTTTAAATGAATAATACCATTTAAACTTTATAAGAGTCTTGAGATTCTATCCCCAAGCTCCTGCTAGAAACAAAAGCAAGACTGGCATTTGGAAAGACACTCCATTCTGCTTTAACTTTGGAAACCAGAATTATCCATTTTTTTAAATTGTAATGAGCTCTAGAGGTAATCTAGTTCAATTCTTGAAAGTTATAAATGTAAAACTAAAATTTAGAAAGATTATAAAACTGACCAAGACTATCAAACTGACCCACTTATTTACACTTTTTGCATGTTTTATCCCCAAATGATATCCTATTTTCCCATTTAGGTGTGCTTCTTAATTTCAGAATAAGTAAGAAGGTTGTTATAGCATCTTTCATTACAGATTTCAAGTTCAAAACCCTGCTACTCAATATGTTGTTCACCTATCACTCCCAGCTTTGTTATCACATGGGAGGGGAGCCAGTTAAAAATGCCACGTTAGGTCCCAGCCTAGACCAACTAAATCCAAATCTGCCAGGCGGTTTATGTCCATCTAAACATGGAATAAGTGCTGCTTTTTCAAGTTCCTACTGCGTTTACATCAAATTCTTCAAAACCAGTTCCAGAAACGGCCAGTGTTGCAGAGTATTCAATGCCCAACGAACATCCATGTATAACCTCTTGTTGGCCAGTATTTTAAGTAAACCAATCATCTGCTTAAAAGCATTTTTTCGTATAGAGTAAAATCTAAAATAAGGATTATGATCTGAGATATAGACACTACTTGGGTTTGTTACAGATACACAGTCATCTAGCATTGGCAGGCTGTGCTTTATTTTATGTCAAAAGTCAAGGCAAAGCCTTTGAAGTATGGTCAACACTGAAAAGTTAAACTGCAAAGATACTAACAGTATAAAAGCATACCAAGTTCTATTTTGCTCTCTGTGGAACTGGTGTGTTACTCAAATTCTGAAATAACCTTAATATTACATTCCTTAAAAACAATTTGTATGGAATCAAATGTAATAAAAATACAAGATACACTTTCTAACAATACTTTGACTTGTTAGCATTTATGCATACTTAGCCTTTATGTAAAATGCATACATCTTTAATAAACTCAACCATTATCTTTCCAAAGTATATAGCAATCAACTAAATCTTAATAAAATGAGAAAAATTTTGAAGTATATAGCACAGTACTGCCAGTGGGATGTATTAATACTTAAAAATATGAGGCATATTACCATTAATCACATTAAAAATAACTGCAAATACCCTGAAACTATTGAGTTAAAATATCAATAAGATACTATTATGTGAAAGTATATCATAATTGCATTCAATATTATATACTTCTTCAAAATCAGCTATAAGCAATACATTTTGAAAACATTATTTTTCAATCATATACATCTATGTATTAAATGATCAAAGTTATTTCTCTCTTTACTGAAATTGTCTAAGCTAAATATCAATAAATTACTGCAAATATTAGTATTGATGTTTCTGAGTCTGGAATGATCTCTCATGTAGACAATACTGTCCAGGAACAAAATAATATTTTTACATAATGAAACAAATATTCCTTTTGATATTAAAATCATTGAATTCCCTGGTGGCTCAGACAGTCAAGAGTCTGACTACATTGCGGGAGACCAAGGATCTATCCCTGGGTCTGGAAGATCCCCTGGAGAAGGAAACGGCAACCCACTCCAATATTCTTGCTTGAAAAATCCCATGGACAGAGGAGCCTGGTGGGCTACAGTCCATGGGGTTGCAAAGAGGTCGGACACAATTGAGCAACTTCACGTCCACTTTCTTCCTTTCAGGCAATACATGCTGACTAGAATGTAATTATAAAAACTGATACACATTTCTGAAAATCCTAGACATCTGTGTTAAAGTACTTAGTTCACTTAACATTTCCACCCCTTCCTCAACTCTGGATGTACTATTTTTCAACTGTCCTTGATTTCTTTCAGATTCAAATGTGTTCTGTGTCAATATATTAAATAATGGATTTAAATTTTCAAAGAGAAAGCAGCATTTAACTTCTTTACGCCTAATATTCTGGTGTCTGGTGAGAAAGAACAAGTCATTTGATACAAAACACCCATGAATATTTTCTCTTATTGCTCATTTTTATTACCTGACAGATGAAGATCAGTAATTTTTCTTTCACTACTATAACCCAGTTTCCTTCTAGCTCAACTTATCTATCTTACTGTTTGATGAGAGTAGGCAGAAGAAAAGGAGACACACAGGTAATAAAAAAAACCTTGAGAGGTAACTCCGGACTTGCTTTAAATTTCCCAGAGGTAAAAGGAGAGTGTTGATCTTTTTTACTCTCTCCTTTGCCCTTCTTTTTCTATAAATTAAATTATAAAGCCCCCTCCTTTTACTGAAAAGAGTATTCAAAATTTGAGGAAGGGAAGGAACAAATATTTTCAAAGATGGTTGACTATATGCTAAGGCCAGGAAGTTGGAAATTGAAAAAATAAATATCTAATATATATACTCTACCAATGTCAGACAGAAAATGATAAATACCATCACCTGGCCTGGCTCAGGCTGGCTGCAAGGCAAGGACTAGTCACGGCCTCAGGGCTCACCTGAGTCACAGAGAAATATTGACATATTCACCAGGAAATATTGACAGGGCCTCAGAATATGCCTCATAGCATAATTTTCTAGTGACTAGCTCTCTACATCAGTTTTATGATCCTATCATTTCAATTCATACCTTAATGTAGCAAAACATAATTGATAATTTGGCCCGGGCCTTTGCAAAGAAATTACATAGCTTTTAGTATAGGCAAAGTTGCTTATTTAAAAAGTATAATTATAAGTTTTTTCTACCTTCACAGAGATCATAAAACCCTTCAGGACAGAGACACTGTCTCCAAAGTTTTCACAATCCCCAGAGCTTACCACAGTGATCTAGTTTTAATAGACACTCAGATGTTTCCATTAATAATGAAAAGATGTCTATAAACAATTTCGGCTGAATGCTGAACCTCCAAAAATTCTGGGCACTGATTTTCAGGGTCTTAAAATAATACCACTGATTTCCCAGCTTTCTAGCTATTTGGATAGTCAAATTCAAAAATGAAAAAAAAATGTCAAATTTCTTTTTATACTTTCCATCACATTTCAGAAAACAAGCTTTATACCATCTGCCCATATGGCTGACAAGTTACAGTAAAAATGTTTATGCTTTTGGACACGTTCCTCATGCCCACAAGCTCTCTAATTTGCAAATGTTGTGGGTTTCCAGAAACATTTGTGAGTAAGGTAATGGAACACCTACTACACTGTAAAATGGGCTCTCCCAAATAGATTAATTATTTTATACTGCGTGAATAATTTCTCCCTTACTTTTTAACAAGAGTATACTTTTAAAATAAATGACTTCTAAGTACTAACATTGCTGTGTGTATAGCTCCACTTATAGAGCCACCTATAACAAATTATAAATTCAATTAATATAGATGATATATGCATGAGTTCCTTCAGTTAATTCTTCCATTAAGAAAATGAGATATTACCTCCCTTGTTGACCATTTACATGTGGTATTACATGAAAATTAAATAATATACTGGTCTTACCTTTGCTAATTATTCCAAATGTAAGTGTCAGCTTCCCAACTAAATTATGAAACAAATGTCTGAGACAATTACACATAATTTTGCAATATCTACATAGTCTAGCATTATAAACATTGTATAATAAATATCAAATGCATTAAAAAATAGCAAAATTACTAAAATTAATCTACCATCATGTGCCACTCACTACACATCTTGTACTTCATCCTAATAGCAAGCTTTTCATGAAGGTGCCATTATTTCATCATTTTAAATATCAGAAATGTGAGGTTCAAATTTTAGATAACTTGTCCATGGTCACTGAGGAACAGAACTAACAACCAAATCCAACCTTTCTTACATAAAAGTCTGTGCTAATAAGCATTAACAGATACTTTTCCAAAATAATATGTAAATTCTTTTTAAAAAATTCACACTTTCACCAAATTAATGTCAACACATTTGAGCAGGTGTCCAGTAGAAAAATAATTTTCAGCAATGACTACAAAACATTATGTGACAGTGATATTTATTTTAAGAGATTCTAGGATGAGATATCCTTTCATAGTAAACAATATTATTTCACATATTTAAGGATATTATTTCACATATTTAAGGAATTCAGCTTTGACAATAGAGAAATCTTGCCACATATAAAAACAGAGGTATGAACCCTGACACAGAGAAGACCCCTTGAATCTAAGATTCATGGGTAGGAATAAATGAACAACTACATGCATACATACATACATAAAACACTCACATATTCTGATTTTTGTTTACTTCAGTGAAGTTTACCTAGCCAAATTTGCTGTTTCAGATTAAAACCAAAATAGATTCCAACTACTTTTAGTTCACACAATCAGCTAAAAGCTACAGGAAAAATAAAACAAAGCAAAACAGAAACAGGTCAAGATTTCCAAAAAATTTATAAAATGGCAAATAAAAAAAATTAGGTATAATTCATCCATAACACTGTATGAGTTTCAGGTGTACAACATAATGGTTAGATATTTGTAAATATTGTGAAATGCTAACCACAACAAATCTAATTAACCTTCATCACCACAGAGTTACAAGTTTTTTCTTGTAATGAGTATTTTTAAAATTTACCCTCTTAGCAACTTTCAAATATGTAATACAGTATTATTAACTATGGTCACCATTTACATCACATCCCCATGATTTATTTATTCTATAATTGGAAGTGTGTGCCTTTTGATCTCCCTCACCATTCTGCCTATGCCCTCAACTCCCCACCTCTGGCCACCACCAATCTAGTTTCTGTAACCACGTGCTTGATTTATTAATATATTGATTTTTAGGTTTCACATGTAAGTGAGATCATATGGTATTTCTCTTTCTCTGACTTATCACACTTGGCATAATATCCATTAGGTCCTACCTTGTGTGGCAAAAAGGCAAGATTTCAGTCTTTTTATGGCTAAGTAATATTCTACTATATATGTGATATACTAATATATCTTTTTATCCACTCTCCTTTCAATGAACACTCCAGTTGATTCTATATCTTGGTTATTATAAATAATCCTGCAGGGCATATGTCTTTCCAAGTTAGTCTTTTCATTTTCTTCAGGTAAATATCCAGAAGTAAAATTTCTAATCATACAGTAATTCAATTTTTAATTTTTTGAAGAACACCCATAATGTTTTCCATAGTAAATGCACAGATTTACACTCCTACCAACAGTGCACAAAGGTTCTCGTTTCTTCATGTCCTCACCAACACGTTAGTTCTTATCTTTTTGATAACTATCATCCTAACAGGTGTGAGGGGATAGCTCATTATCCTCTTGATTTGCATTTATTTCCCTGATGATTACTGTTGCTGAGCATCTTCTCATGTGCTTTCCAGCTCTGTGTCTTCTTCAGGAAAATATTCAGATCCTCTGTCCATTCTTAATTAGATGATGTGGTGTTTTTGACTTGAGCTGTATGAGTTCTTCATATATTTGGATATTAACCCCTTACTGAAAACAGTAGCCCCCACTTATCTGCAAGGAATACATTCTAAGATGTCAGATGGATGCCTAAAACCTTAGACAGTACCAACCCTATACATACTATGCTTTTTTCCCTATAAATACAGACATACCTCAGCTTTAATTCATAAATCAGGCATAGTAAGAGATTCACAGTAACAAATAATTGATGATTATAACAATATACTGTAACAGAGGGTCCTTAACGTTAGCAACTTGAGGCCCAGCATAAAAACCAGCACATATTTCTTTTTCCTTCTGCATAATTCTGTACGTATAGAAGACTCATTCTTACTGTAGGTCTTAGCGACCGCAGTAACTTGCACACGGCACTGCTACAATCAGCGCTGCGAACTGAACCGGACAGTCAGTCTGATAGCGAGGTTGGCTGCTAAGTATTTAAGGGGCAGGAAGTGCTGGACAAAGGAATGATTCATGTCCTGGGTGGGACAGAGCCAGAAGGCATGGAAGTTCATCAAGCAACTCAGAATGGTGCACTATTTAAAACTTACCACTTGCTTATTTTGGAATTTTCCATTTAATATTTTCAGACTGCAGATGACCTCAGTTAAGTGAAACCTTGGAAAGAGAAACCATGGATAAGGAGGAAACACTTCATAGGATTTTCAAATATTTTCGTCTATTCTGGAGGTCATCTTTTCACTTTGTTGATGGGCTCTTGGCTGTGTCGAATCGTTTTAGTTTGATGTCATCCTACTTCCTTGCTTTGCTTTTGGTGTCAGATCTAAAACTTCATCACCAAGACCAATGTCAAGGAGCTTATCACTTACATTTTCTTCTAGGAGTTTTATAGTTTCAGGTGGCACACTCAAGTCTTTGACTCATTTGGAGCTGATTTTTGTGCATGGTGTAAGATAGTGGCCCAGCTTCATCCTTTGCCCATGGCTGTCCAGTTTTCCAAACACCATTTATTGACGAGACTATAATTTCCCCACTGTATATTCTTGGTTGTCATAAATTAATTGGCTTGGCTGATAGTCAAGTTCATTGATAGATTGTCAGGTTTCTTTATGTTTATTTTTAACAACATTGGTAAAACATTATTCTCTTACTAAAGATAATACATGCTTATTCTCTATATCTTGTCCAGCAAAAACATTATTTTCCCTCTAACTGTTGATAAACTATCAAGCAGTGTTATTTACTCTTGCAAAACTTTATTTTTTCTCATCTGTTTTACAAAAGACTTATTCCAAAGTCATGAGCTACATCCCAATCAGAGGAAGGTCCAAACTTGGCCAATGTGGTGACTGCATAGTTGTTCTCTTCTGCTTGGAACACTTCTTCTTCACTCCTCTTCTCTTTCCTTATGTAGTTCCTTCTTCTCATTCTTTAGTTCCAACTAAAATGTTGTAACAGAGAGGATTGGTTAATCACTCTCTGATGAACTTGCCTCTGGAGTGACTGAGATGACTGAGCAATTTTAATAGAAATTCTAACATACCTAGTAAATAAAAGAGACTTAAGGTAACTTGCTACGGTTGAATATTACAAAAAAGGATAGTGAAAATGATTTGGAAATGAGAGATAAAGAAACAAATAAAATGTGTGACTTACAGAAGCATGGGGCTGGAGGAGACTCTTGAGACTCCCTGGGACAGCACAGAGATCAGACTAGTCAAAAGGAAATCAACCCTCAATAGTCATTGGAAGGACTGACACTGAAGGTGGAGCTCTAATACTCTGGCCACCTGATGCAAACAGCCAACTCACTGGAAAAGACCCTGATGCTGGGAAAGACTGAAGGCAGGAGGGGGAGGGAGCAACAGCGGATGAGATGGTTGGACAGCATCACTGACTCAATGGACATGAGTTTGAGCAAATTCCAGGAGATAGTGAAGGACAGGGAGGCCTAGTGTGCTGCAGTCCACTGGGTCACAAAGAGTCAAACACGATGAGTAACTGAACAACAACAGCAGCAGCATATTATTAAGTGGTATTATACTATTATTAATCTTTCCCACTAAGAATAGCATGTTCAGTTTATAAATTGAATTTGTTACATGGAAGATTATTAAGAGCATAACAAACAAAATAATGAGAAATCACTTTAGGTCCAGACCTAGGTCACTAATCTTCCAAAACAAGCTAATCTTCAGGCATGTTTCTGAGTAGTTATTTTCTAATTATTCCTTAGGCAACACTGTCACAGGCCACTTCAGCAGGCCAGTAATTCAGCTGCTAGCTTGATTTGTCTTTGGCTCCACCATTAGTGCATTTCTCATTTGAAAGTTCAATACGTAGAAACAGTATGAGATGCTCTAAATATTCTAATTACAGACATATAAGATGAGCAAACAACAGGTCTGAAAGCCTCTTACAGAAAGCTCCATTGATGTCAATGTAATAGAAGAATGTGTCATTTTTATTTATAAGATTTGAAACCTCTTTTAAATTTGGATATATTACTCTAATTTTTTCACATCTAAAAATGTGTGGTAGCAATGCATTTTAAATTTCAAAACTTATGTTTTGGGTAATGATATACTTTCTGTAAAACTGAAATGCTTCAGATCACTGTATACAATAATTATGTAACATTAAAGCAAGTTTCCATGATATGAAGACTACTCAAATTGCAGCAATATTTTCCTAATATATTTTGGGCAAAGAACAGACAATAAACTGAAATTCAAGATATGTTGCCTTTCAGTTTGAAAAACAAAAAGATGTAAATTAGGCTTTAAAATAACTTTTAATAGTCTTTTACAATTTGTTGTTGCTATTGTTGTTCATACATATGGGTCAGTTTTAAGGCACTATTTTATAAGACAAGAATTTATTACTTACCGATAAACTTTATTGTACCTAATATTATATTAAAATTGTACTACTGATTACATTGCATTTAGCTATAGAAATATCAGAACTGATAAAAGAAATCTTTACATATCATTACAATCTAGCTACTTGCATAATTTATATATAGAACTCATCTATCAATTCAATCAGATTATATTTATTTATGTTTATGTACCCAGAAATGTTACAGGTCATTTGAGGGATATAAGTGAATAGAAATCACAATATTTTCTCTTATTAGCTATATTAATCTTTGATCTGTTAATTAGCCATCTACAAAATAGTGACTTAAAATTTAATCAGACTGCATGGTGTCTGTCTTCAAATACTTTACAGCAATAGATATAGAGTAGATACTAAGCTATTATTACCTTAAAGCCCAGCTAGAACTAATGGCATGAATTTATGAAAATGTAGATTATGTATTAGTATATGGGAAAAGTTGATAAAAGCAAAACTGTATAAATGTGAAATCTGTGAGTTTTTAATTTTTGAACACCCTTATGCTTTGAGTATTCCAAAATAGAGGTAACTGTCTAATTTTATATGATAATTCAATGCAACTAGTACAGTGCCATACGGTAAAAGATATATACTGAACTCTAGCTCTTGTGATACAATAGCACACTTATCCATATTAATCTAAGAACAAAATGTAGGCTGTGCCCATGCAGACCAGGGGTTAAACAGGAGTCACTTGTTTCATCAGCAGGGAGTGCTGGGGAATCATTGTAAAGCTTACAAATTTTTAAACAGGTTTAGCTGGATGGCAGACTCGGAAAAGGCAAGGCTGAAGGATATTTTAAGGATGAGGTACAGCATGTACAAAGTTTCAAATGGAGGGACAAGAAGAGGTAATTCAAAATATAAACACATAGAATATAAGTGATTATTTTTTGTATTCATCAAAGAATATTGTTATGTTAAAGATCAAAATGAAAATCACTGAACATCCCACAGCAACTTTGACAATATAAACTAACATGCTGGATAATATACACTAAATATATGCAATTATCAAGTTTCTCTGCAACTACTCAATCATTTGCAAGATTTTTTGCCAACTTTCAGCACTCTATTTAAAGTACCAGTTAGGCACAATAATTCTTTTGTTGACATCTGTCTTCAATTTACATGCAGATTACAGGTATTTCTTTGAAACAGCATGTTTTGAAAGGACATTCACGGCTTGTCTTTTAATGAGTCTGACCAACCATAAGGCTTAAGTGAAGTATAGAAAGTGCTATAAAATAGAGCCATGTAGGAAAAGGGTTTGAGATGTCATAGAGCTGACACAGCATGGTTTCTTTCCTTCCCTTGAAATGACAGATTAATATTCATGTATAAATAATGATAAACAAGTAACTGTGCTTATCACGGCATGACAAGAGTCAGCAATTTGGGTAACTTCTCACTCTAGCATCAGATAATTGACGATAACTCGCATTATCTGTCACTGGTCTACCCCTTGTAAGTCCAAATAGCAAAGAAACTGCTTATTACCCTTTTGGTATTTTGCCTACAATTAGACCAGATCACCACAGGGAGGTGATGGTACCTCCAACCTGCTCCAAAGTTCTGAGGTTTGGGCCATGTATTAGACTTTTCTAATATCAGCATATACAAAATAGGAAAAGGCATTTCAGAAGGAGGGAACAGAATGTAAGACAACATAAAAGAAATGAGATTAGAAACAGCATGCTGTATTCTAGAGGTTGCAAGGACTGCAGAATGGCAAGGCTCTGGAGGGCAGATGCTGGGTTAGGGGAGATGACATCAAAGGGACAGACAAGAGCCAAAGAAGTGGAGCACATGACAAGACTTGTGTTTAGGGAAAGTATTTCTGATATATGTATCAATGATAAACTAGAGGAGAAGAATTAAGAGCAAGGAGACATACTAGGAGGCTGCTAAATGAATGCCTCAATGGAAATGCTGGAAACCTTACCTAGAACTGTGGTGACAGGGATGGACAAAGGGGACTAGGTACAAGGGCTAGTTAAGCATTAGAACTGACAAATATTTTTGAGACAAATCATTTCACACAGCTGTCAAAGATAAAGAAGTTTTCCTCTTGACAAGACTCTCAAGAAAAGTTTTATGATTTCTTATCATTTGAAATTCATCCTCAAAACACTGGTTGTAGATGGCAGAGGTATCAACTTTTAACCTTTAGTAATGCCAATAATGAGAAACACTGGGCTGGAAGAAGCACAAGCTGGAATCAAGATTGATGGGGGAAATATCAATAACTTCAGATATTCAGATGACACCACCCTTAAAAAGCCTCTTGATGAAAGTGAAGGAGGAGTGAAAAAAATTGGTTTAAAGCTCAACATTCAGAAAACTAAGATCATGGCATCTGGTCCCATCACTTCATGGCAAATACATGGGGAAACAGTGTCAGACTTTATCTTTTTGGGCTCCAAAATCACTGCAGATGGTGATTGCAGCCATGAAATTAAAAGATGCTTACTCCTTGGAAGGAACGTTATGACCAAACTAGATAGCATATTGAAAATCAGATACATTACTTTGCCAACAAACGTCTGTCTAGTCAAGGCTATGGTTTTTCCAGTACTCATGTATGAATGTGAGAGTTGGACGGTGAAGAAAGCTGAGTGCCGAAGAATTGATGCTTTTGAGCTGTGGTGTTGGAGAAGACTCTTGAGAGTCCCTTGGACTGCAAGGAGATCCAACCAGTCCATCCTAAAGGAGATCAGTCCTGGGTGTTCATTGGAAGGACTGATGTTAAAGCTGAAACTCCAATACTTTGGCCACCTCATGCGAAGAGTTGACTCACTGGAAAAGACCCTAATATTAGGAAGGATTGGGAGCAGGAGGAGAAGGGGTGACAGAGGATGAGATGGCTGGATGGCATCACCGACTCAATGAAAATGGGTTTGGGTAGACCCCAGGAGTTGGTGATGGACAGGGAAGTCTGGTGTGCTGCGATTCATGGAGTCACAAATGCCAATAATATTTGCAGTTCTGGATATAAACCGCAAAATTTCCTGAGCACTAGCTTTAAACAGCTTTTATTCCTATGTGACAAAACATTTTAGCAAATATTTTCTGTGCCTTTAAATAAATAGTTTCACAAGACAGAATTCCATTGTAAGATCAGTTTATTATGAAGAGGTTTAAAACATAAATAACATTGTCCATATTATCATTCAATGTTATCACTGACATAGAAATATTATGATGGCAGGCATTTTTTCCCCTATAACTCTACATAAGCAGGTAATTAATCCTTAAAATATTGCCTAGATGCACGCTGAAACTCAGTTAGAGAGAACTGGAAATCAATGACATAATATTTCACCTAGCCAGCAGTGCCATTGTTAGGAGCACAGACTGTGTGGACAGATCATACAAGTGTCCTGCAAAGCTATTTTACTTCTTTGCCTTAGCTTTCTTATCTGCAAGCTGGAGCACTGTTGTATTAAATGAGTTGGTACTTTCCTGGTGGCTCAGACAATAAAGAATCCGATTGCAATGCAGGAGACCTGGGTTTGATCCCCGGGTCGGGAAGATCCCCTGGAGAAGGACACGGTAACTGACTCCATATTCTTGCCTGGAGAATCCCCATGGACAGAGGAGCCTGGCGGGCTACAGTCCGTGGGCTCACAGAGTCAGACACGACTGAGCAACTAAGCACAGAACAGCAATACATCTAAAGAGTACTGCTTGACCTGAAGTATGCAATCAAATATCAGTATTCATGTCAACTGGAAAAAAGATTTAAAGCATAATAATCTCTATTGATGCCTGGAGTTGTGGAAAAGAACACTCACTGGTGCTGAAAAGGCAATTGTTACGAGTTTTTAGAACTCAATCAGGAAACATTCATTAGAGAAATGATATATACTTGTTGAACAAGCATTCCAGGTTTGACATCAATTGGACACAAACACATCAGTATATAAAATATTGGAAGGAGGTGGTTTATGTTTGTGGGGCTGCCCAGGTGGCGCTAGTGGTAAAGAACCTGCCTTCCAATGCAGGAGGTAGTAGAAGCAATGGAAATACCTATTGATGACACACTGATATCTTTGACAGTATTATCTTTGTCAACTGACATAATAAAATGGTTATTCTTACTTCCATACTCCAGATAGCCAACAATACTAGAATCTGCTTTAAACGCCCTAAGAAACCTACATGTCTATGTCAAGACACTTGAGTAAATCTCACACATATCACAGACATGCATGAGGTATGATGCAATTATACTCTTGGAGATTTCATCACCACCATTAACAACTTCTTCTACTATATAAAGCTGACATAAAAGCATTTTTCCACATGATAACACTGAATATTAATCATGTGATTTATGTAACGAGTATAGTTTCTCATTAACAAAAGCCAGCTGAAAAACCTCCAGTGATGATGACCTACATAAGTAAAAAATAAAGTTTTACTTTACAGATCAAATCTGATGAGATTTTATGTGGTTGCCTGGTGGATTGTGTCCAGAAGGATTTGATTCTGTGGACATATTCAGACTCACTGAGAAAAAAATGCCACAATAGATTGGCAGCACTATCTTGATGATGGCATCAAACATGTTTTATTGTGGCCATGAATACTTTGGCCACCTGATGCGAAGAGCTGACTCATTTGAAAAGACCCTGATGCTGGGAAAGATTTAGGGCAGGAAGAGAAGGGGACAACAGAGGATTAGATGGTTGGATGGCATCACCGACTCAATCAATGTGAGTTTAGGTAAACTCCAGGAGTTGGTGATGGACAAGGAGGCCTGGTGTGCTGCGGTTCATGGGGTCGCAGAGTCAGACGTGACTGAGCGACTGATCTGAACTGAGTGTGTAGGGAGGAAATAAAAGTCTGGATCACATGTTCTTAGATCAGCTGACATTAAAATCATTAAACTAAAATTTTTAATTAATTCATTTAATCATATTCATATTAATCATTTTAAATGAATATAAATCATATTAATTTAATCATTTGAAAAACTGACATTCATAAATGATTTTCCAGAAATATTCTTGCTTGAATCAAAATTGTTTCAAATATACCACATGCATTCTATAAATTTCAACCTTAAATTTATTAACAATTAAGTAATTTAATGAAGAAATTATTCATGCATAACTACCAAATTTTAAACACATGCTATCCCTAAAATATGCTAAAATTTTGGCACATCACATAATTAGGCTGATTTTTTTTTTTGTAGTCCTTCTGTTCACATATTTTGCACAATATGTATATCATCTGCAGAGTATATGATATGGAAGTAAATATTTGCTTTTATAAGTTTGCTTAATAACTTGATTCCCATTAAGTAAGAGATGACTACCTAGTGAAATGAGTTGAGTGATGCATTTTAATCAATACACAATTTACCTTAGTTCACAATAATTGTTTGAGTCTGCATGATTTACAAGTAACAATAAGCACCTTCCATTTTAAGAGAATATTCTTACAGGTAAATGTATTCTTTGGCAAAGCATGGTATTATTTTACCCCAGCATAAGTTGTTTTGTTAATTCAGAGCCCAGGTACTTACTTTGCCTATGCATTCCTTTTTAAACAATATCGTAATTGAATGACTTAGTCAACATTGTTATAGTGGCTAGGAGAAATTAGGAGTCAAGGCAAAATTTGTCTTTTTATATACTTTTTTCCAATATGACTTAATGCATAGAAGTGAGCAAATCCTTATTGAATTTAACTAAATTATCTATAACTTGATTTCAATGTAGATGTACCACACAGGACAGAACCCGGGAGCCAGACTTTATGAAGGTTAACCTTCACTCACCATCTTCTATGATACAAACTGCTTAGTCAGACTATTCACCCAAGCAGAGGTGAACTGGAAACAGGGAAGTAGAACCTTATATATCTTTGGGGATCATTTTCCCTGGTACAAAATATTCTCAGAAACTAATTTTACCTCCTTCCTATATATAAAAGCATTAAAGAATATATTACTATGTATGTTTACGAGAGTATTTCAAACAAACGTGAATCATAAGGAAAATGTTGACTACGGCCCTCGGGGGCTTGCCTGTACTTCTGCAGCATTTTTATAGTATACCAAAAATGTGATCTCTTCAGAAGCAAACTCAGAGCCAACGAATACATCTTTATTTCCAGATTTCCTACTATCAGGGGAGGTTTTAAAATCTGGAGTGCTATAAAAAATTCAGTTACTTCAAGCTGTTATTATGAATAGTCTACCCCAAAAATGAACTAAATAAGAGTTTAACAAGCTCTTTTGCGAAATTTACAATCAAGGAAATCAGTCAACTTTGTCTTCAAAGTCCAAATGTTTCTGTCTCATTTGTAGAATAACTGATCCAAATCATCCAACTCTTCATGACTGTGCAGTAGGAACACAAATAGGAAGTAACAGCCAACTCAAGGCATGTCAAATTCACCTGATGCTTAAATGGACAGCATGGAATTGAATGTGGAGCTACTCAAGTCTATAACCAAGATGTGTGTTTTAAGGAGTAATGGGAACCACAGATAAACAAGCAGTTTTCTTTTAAATGTCTCTCTAAAATAAATATCACTAACAGGGCCATGCAGATATGAATGAAGGAATGAATAGAGGGGCTTGGAGATCATAGCTACAGTTTCTCCAACTCAACCTCCAGGAGGAAAAACAAGTCACGATTCACCTCTGGTTCTTAACCACATTCATTTAGTTCAATACTAAATAAGCTTATTACTGGCAATCTTAATATGTTGGGGCTTGAGAGGGGACAATAAACATCACTCCTTTCTCTCTGAGTTCTTGATTAAAAAAGAAGTCGCAGATGGAGAGCAAATATCACCGTTTACATAATAATTGCAGATACGAAAGACAAATGCTTCAGTATGCGGCAACCATGGGATGCATTGACCTTAATTCTGAAATTAAACAGGCCTTCTACCCATAGGAAGAGCTGAGCATCCTAAGACTCCTCATATTACCACAGAAATTACTGCAGAGGCATGGCCTACTCCTGCAGGTCTTTTAGTAGAACCTACTACATCTTTCGCAGGAAGCCTGGAAGAAAGAAGGTGGAAGGGCTCAGCCAAACTAGGTTCCTCTCCCAAAGTCACCTAACGGGTTAAGTCACTCTACCTAACCTGGAGTGGGATGGGTGAACAGCAGAGATAGAGGTTGAGAAGGTTATAAGTGCAGTTTTCTCCACATAAAAGAAAATATTAGGACAGAGAAAGAGGGGGCACTTCCAAATACCAACAATCCCTTTAGTTCGTCAGAACTAAAACAGGCAGGTTCCAAAGATTCCAGGAGATAGGAAGATGCAGTTTTAACTGATGATTCTGTTGAGAAGTATTCTCTTTGTATGAGTCTCATTTGAAAAGTTAAAGCCTATACAAAGGCTACTTCATCATTATTCTTACATATTAATATGGAAAAACTAAACACATAATTTCTTCCATGACCAAATAGGAGATGATTATAGAAATATATCTTAGTTTTCGACAACCTACTTATCTTATAATATGTATTTATCTAGAAACACTCAAACACTCAACTTCAGACACTGATTATAAATATAGCATTCCCTTTATTTCCTTAATGTAGACTCTGAGGCTTAAATTATTAGGCATTCTATTGTTTCACTTAGCACACAGTGATAAATGATGAACTAAAACACTTCTCAAATCAATGAGATACGGGAAAACTTTGAAATTACCCATTTGTTTCTTTATTCCATTAAAATCAATCACTACAGAGACAATATGCAGAAGTGGTTCTCTATGTGTTTAATATTTTTAAGATAATCACCCACTGGATTTGAAGTAAGAATCTCCCCTTATTCTACACCACATAAAGTCTACAACAAATAAAATCTACTTTAAAAAAGAGAAGCAAGCCAAGGGGCGGTACATTGAATTCTTTTTATGTTTCAATCATGAAAAGGATACATCAAACAAGATGACTTACTAGTTCACTGTTAAAGACTTATTAAGATTTCCTCTGGAAGAATTTATAATTAAGGAAGTGATTTAAAATCTCAGAGAAGTTATAGACCTTGAAATGTCCTGCCAATTAGAATAGAAAAAATATTAGAAATGTGATTTCAAAATATATATGATACACATCAAACAACTTTGATGTTATTTGTCTAAAGATGATGTGCTGTAAGTTTACACTTGTTTAAAAGTTAATAAAAACTGTATTGAATCTGTGGATCGCTTTTTTTACTCACTTTTTCCATGCATCAACGTTAAAAGAGAAAATGTAGACAAAGATCCCAATTTCCTGAACAATGAATTCAGGACCATATATTTACCCCTAATGAGTGAATAATATTTTTCTTTTTATTAGTTTAGATTAAATAAATAATGTAAGTCCTCTTATCAATTAATGAATTTTACTGACCTAAAGCACTTTTTAAATTAAATTCATTTAATTAAGACAAATTTATTACTATGTTCAAGCTCAGTATAACTAATAGTATTTGCTTTCATGTTTACTTATATATTTTACATTTAATTCAACTATTTAAAAGATACTATTTTAAGGTTGGCATACAAAGTAAAGAGAGAAGAAAACAAATTTACTACTGTTTTGATATTGTTTATTTAGTTACTTGAAATAATTGCACATGAAAAGACCTATCTATAAATATGCAAGCAACTTAAACCCCTTGAGAGACTTGTTAGAAAACATATAAAAACACACATATTTTAGATATAATAAATATATAATATTATCTATATTAAATAATATATCTATATATTATGTATCACACATATTATATAAAATGTAAAGGATTTTCATATATGTGTATATAAATATTTATATACCTTTGTGCTTATATAAGTAAAAACACGTTTGCTACAAAGTATTTGATCAACTGAACCCACACTTTGCAAATACTACAGTCAGTGAAATAATAGTTTAATGGCTATATAAAATAATGCAAAGCAACTTTTATTAGAAAGCACTATTTAAGTCAAAATTTAGTATACTTTAAGTATAAACTAAATCCACTACAATGCTAGCTCAAGCTTGTCATCATTTAGAACTGCACTTTCAGGGTCTTTCAAATGTGTTCAAATAAATGCAACTCCCTAAGAGTAAAATATTCAACTTAAACTTTACATATGTGCCTGGTACATACACATCTACAAGAAACAAGGCTCTCTGATCTCATCGGCTCAGCAGGAGCTCATTTCCACTATCCGCCAAGAAATTAAAATCTATTTCTACTTAATCCTAAAGATAAGCTTCTTTAAAGTTTATTTTAGTTTAGTTATAAAAAAGACAGTATTAACAGGAACAGCCTTCGTATATACAGTTCAATAATAGGGAAGAAAAAATAAGCCAGAAGCCAATGTATATCTGAAACAATGTTGTTATGAAATTTTAAAATATTAACTGTGTCTTCTAAAAATATCCATCATATTAGAAAGTTATTTGGGAGCCGTAAGTTTTAGCACAGTCATCATATTTTTTTAAATGGGTACCAAATAAAAACATTACTTTTAGATTTTCAGGCTACTTTTTGTCTTGTGATGACCTCTCCTGGTTGAGTTGTTCATTATCTTAGATTCCTGTAGTTAACCATTTTCTTTCCCATTTGGGTGCTTTCAGTACTAAGAATTTAACTCTCAAACTTATTCAGAGCTGCATATATTATATAAATAAAACTTTTCATTAAGGGTAGAAGTATAGATTTAAAGTACTGAGTATGTGAAGCTTCTTCTAATCAGTAAAATTGAAATCGCTCTTATTGCTTAATTAATTTCTAGAATGGGGGCAACTCTGAGTTTGGTCGCACAATTTAGATTCAAATGAAAGAAAACGTCATATTAATTAAACCATTATACATTTTCTCAAAAATGAGGAATAAGAGTTAAATAAATAAACCTGAATAACTGAACATAACTGTTACCTATCTTAAAAGTAATGATCTCTGTTCTTCCCTGTAGTCGAATTCTAAGTTATAAGAACTAAGAATGTATTTCGGAAATGACAACTTTTCTGTTCTTAAAATATAGTAACCCAATGACTACAAGTAAGCCATTCTTGACACATGAATTTTTCAGATGGATCCATTATAATTAAAGTATACAGCAAAATGAAATACAGAACTCAGGAAAAACTCTGGCTGTGAGGACCTTGAGTCCGTGAACACAATAAATTTCATGTATAATGAGCTTATTTTCTGAGAAAAGTGGCAACTAGTTCTATATAATCAGACCTTGACATGGAAACTGAAATTTCATCAGAATAGTTTTCTCAGTAGCTAGTTACATATTTATGGAAATATTAATACTGAGCATTAAAGCTGCATAAGTTATATTTAAATCTATAAAACTGGTATTAAATATTAATAACATATCACATTTTCATGTCTAATCTATTTTGTGAAAAACCTGTAAAACTTTTTTTCAAGTTCATTACAAATTTAGATTACCATTTAGTGGCTTCTCTATCTTGAAATGAAAGAGAATCAAATACTGTACTTGAGAAAATTTGTCAAAACAGTAATTCTGGATCATCATATGATATTATTACTTAGTAAATTTTTTAGCACAACTTATAAAGTCAGTTTTCAATGTTTATTCTTATTAATATTTACACACTGGAATAAGAGCATTAATATTAACATATGGTCGAAGATATTTTAACGAATCCTAGGATCTGATAGAGATACTTCACACATGAATTCTGGAAAACACTAAACTTTTCTTCCTACATGGAAAACACTTATTTTTCAAAATCTAAAATCTCCATGATGATTCTTTAACAACTCATTCATTTTCAGAAACAAGTATGTCTTATGAATATCATCCTAAGATTCCTACAGGCAATCTTTCTAGTGCTTAACTCTTTCTGAACCAGGGAAGCGCTCACGCATTTCCTCTCTAGATACACAATGTGCACTTCTAAAGCAATGCAGAACATGGGCTGGAATTTTCCATTGCTTTTTACTCTTTCTAACCTCAGGAACAAATGAACAATCTTTTTCAGAAAAAGCTAGCTAAAACACACAGAGATAAACATACTGAAGAGCATCATATTTTTTTCCCAGAGAACTGTCAAGAAATCTCTTCACTACTGCATTTGAGATATTTTTGCATTGCCTGTCCCAAGTTCCAGACTGCGTTCCACTCCACTGCCAGGAAATTCACGCGATTTCAGTTACAATATTAGATTCACTGTCTTTCATTTTAATAAGCAAGTACTAAACGGTCATTAACTCGGGGTGGGGGGTGACAAGCAGCAGTCCATAGGTGCCCAAACTGCTCAAAATAAGCTCCTCTTCCCCTCCGGAAGCCATGCTCATTTAAAGTTAAAACCGTAAATAAAGTTATTTTTACCAAGGTTTCACTTTTCATCTTCCCTGACCTACCTAAGCCCAAGGCAATGAACTCCGTCTACACAAACCCACCGAAGTGGAGAGAGAACTCCTAACAAGCCGTCAGTGACACTGTATCACTCTAACCAAGCGGCCGCCAACCCATCTCCATGACCACAAACAACTTTCTAGAAACATCACCAGCATCACCCACCCTCTCTCTCCCTGCAGCCCGGAGCGCGGGGTTTGGAGTTTTCCCCTGCTGCAGCGGCCGCCAAGTGACAGCCTAACCACACACACACACACACACACACACACACACACACACACACACACAC